>JACGDI010005863.1:155734-173035 GCA_014898725.1 Jacaranda copaia
TTTTTTTTTTTTTTTAATTTAAAATTTGAAACTATAGTCCAGTGTAAAATGTCTCATAGAATGTGGAAGGAAAGGTGTTCAAATTCTAACACTCCTAATTTGTGTATGTTTTAATATAAAAATTAAAAAAAAAATTAGATACTTATTCTTTTCACATACAAAAACTTATAAATTAAATGGATATTTGTCACCATGCCTGCTCTACTCAATACACAAATTAATCTAAATAATTTTTACACAATAATTATACCTAACTTTTCATTCTCACAAAATTAAAGATAAAATAGTAAGAAAAAAAATACAACCAAACTAACTCCAAATCCTATTTTAGTCTTTTCCCACAAATTAATCAAAGGCACATCATTCTGTTGGGATCAATCAGGTAACCGAACAAAGCACGCGGCACATATTCAGGGAACAACGTACGAACTACGACGCCTTTATATTCACTGACATTGCAGGCACACTTTTTTTGTCCCTCCGCCGCCGGCCCGACCCTCTACAATCTCAGCTTTAACCAAAAATCGGAGCTTTGGATTTGCGGAGAAGGGTACGTTGTTTCTTTCGATATTATATAGTCTTCTTTCTTTTTTTTCGGGTTGTGGATCGCCATGCATTGTTGCATGTTTTTCCTCCATAATTTTACGTGTTATCACCGCAGGCGATGCTGCGATTGAATCGGTTGTAGAAAAGAAAAACCAAATTTTAAGATCCCTTGTAGTATTTGTTTGCTATTTGGTTCGAGAATGCTCAGATAATTGAAAATTTTATTGTAATTGGTTTTCCTTGTTATTTCTTGAGATCTTCTCCATGATAGATTTTTCCGTCTTTTTATCTTCTTTTTTGATTGGGTTGGGCGGAGGGGGTTAGTTGGGAACTTTTATTAGTGGTGTAAGGTACTCCCTCACTGTAGAATTTTGGCGTAGGTAAGCTTTATTTGCTCCAGAGCATTGATAGTTTAATTTAATTTAAATTTAGAATATTGGTGAAGAAATTACAATAACCACCTTTTGTATATCTGCACAAGAGGGGAAAAATCAAGTGCCCAATGTATTGCATTGTTGATGTTTTTCTTTCTCGTGTTGTTGTGGCTAGCAAGTTGCTTCTACTCTCAAAAATTGATCTTCTCTGGCTCCAAATAGTGTTTTTTGTTTTTCTTTCATCAGATTGAGCTTTCTTTTCCTTCATTTTTTAATATTGTCTTTGATTTTGAGGTAATCAGCCAATGTTTGATTGTGATCCAATTTTCTGCATTGGATTCATCTATTTTATTACCTTTGATATTACCAAGAGCTCTTCTTCGGCTTTTTTTGGAGGCATAGTAAGGCATTTAATGGGCTATGTGTAAAATTTGTTCATTGTATATGTAAGGCTACCTTATCCTTCCCGAGTAGTTACCATTGTACTCTGTGAATATGAAAACTAGAGGTCATCCTTAGAGGCCATTTTTGCAGATTGCTGGAATCCCTGTTCCTTGTTCCATACGAAACTAAAGCATTGAAATTGATACTGTCCCTTTCATGCATGAAAGAAAAGGGATGAGGTCTGGTTACAAATTGGTTGAAGTTGTTATCCCGATGTCTTTTTCTTTCTTAAGTCTTTTTTGTTTCTTAGCATTTCTTGTCACCTTATCGACTAAGATGGATCTTTTGCTTTCACCATACAAAATTGATTGCTAAACCTGGATTCCACATTGTGAGTCTGAACTGAATGCCATGAGATAAATTTTCATAACCTGTGTCTAGATTAGCTAATTTGCTTTTCGATTTGATGCTCTCATTCTTTTTAGTGTGTGACAATATGTTTGATCTAATGACAGCAACTTCTATTTCGGTCATCCAATTGCCAGATGGCCTGTTGCTACATCTGCCTTTTCCATATTTACTAGTAAACAATCAATAAATATGGTGTTCCTACTTTTGTAGATTGGAGTATCGTCCTCTTTTTGTCTCTTTATATGTCTTACCCCCTGATTGTGGCATCTAGGCTAAGCATACCATATGTGGTCTTATTCCCTGCCGCCAGGAAAGCACACATGGTGGTTGTACTTTTATATTTTTATAGCTTTTATGTTGACCGGACTGGTGGGTAACAACACAGTGATTCTGGGATTATTTGTCTAGAAGGTGTTTATATGCATATTAGTTGGTCTTTTTGTTTGAGATCAAATGATATTAGAAGTTCAAGAGGAATATGTTTGCAGTCGATAATGTGCATATTTTTGAACCTTGTATGTTTCCTTTGATCACAAGCAGCCAGCTTACAGTTCTTTGTGTTAATTTGTACATCATCTATCCTAATATGTAGTATGTTGCTTAACAGCTTTCGTGTATTCTGGTTTGGAAGACTTCCAGCACAAATGCTCAATTACAAGTTAATGATAAATTCCATATTTCCATTTTCTAGGATTTCCTTTGTGCTGTTCAATGGGGTCTGCAAAAGGGCTTGCCGGTGCACCAGGAAAGAAGCCTCTATTTTCCTTTGGTGTTATATCTGATGTCCAATATGCTGATATTCCCAATGGCCGCTCGTTTCTTGGAGTTCCTCGCTACTATAGACACAGCATGCTTGTGTTGCAAAGAGCAGTAAAGAAATGGAATGAAGAAAAAATAATGTTTGTACTCAACTTTGGGGACCTTGTTGATGGATTCTGCCCAAAAGACCAATCTCTAATTGCTGTCAAGAGAGTTGTCAATGAATTTGGTCTTTTCGACGGCCATGTATATCACATGATTGGGAACCACTGTTTATACAATCTCCCTCGTGAGAAATTACTTCCGATACTGAACATTCCTAGTCATAATGGTCTTGCATATTATGATTTTTCACCAATTCCAGAATACCGATTTGTGGTCCTTGATGGTTATGATGTCAGTGCTATTGGTTGGCCCAAAGATCATCCAAACACGATAAAGGCCTTGAATTTTCTTGGGGAAAGAAATCCAAATTCAGATAAGAATAGCCCTAATGGACTTATTGGGCGAGACAGAAGGTTTCTTATGTTCAATGGTGCCTTAGGGAAAGAACAGATAGAATGGTTGGATCTTGTCCTTCAGGATGCAACAAAGTTAACCCAGAATGTGGTCATATGTTGCCATCTACCTTTAGATCCTCAGGCATCATCTAATGAAGCCCTTTTGTGGAATTATAATGAAGTGATGGATGTGATACACAGATATAGTTGTGTAAAGGTCTGTCTAGCAGGTCATGATCACAAAGGCGGACACTCGGTTGATTCCCACGGCGTTCACCATCGGATTCTTGAAGCAGCCTTAGAGTGCCCTCCAGGAACCAATGCTTTTGGACGTATTGATCTTTTTCATGATAGTTTGGTACTCTACGGTACAGATAGATTAAAGACTCAGGAAATGGTGTTTAGTTGCTAGTGGTATGAATGATTCTCATCTTTTAACATCTTCCTAACGTTTTAGGGCAGTTTAACTGTATTAGGAAGATACAAAAGGTTAAAGAAGTGATTGTTTTCTTTACAAGTTCTTTTTGTAGATTTACCACCAGTAAAGATGTCAAGAAAGTGTTCTACTCTTGGAGATTGAGGTATTAATCCATCTGAATATACATGAAATGCTGTGAATAGTCTTTACTTTTGCATGCTAGTTTGGCTTAACATTTTAAAATTGTCTTCTCCAATCTAAACTTATTACTTCTGCGATTAAACTAATGAAGGCTCATTAGCCATAATTTTGTTAAAATTTTTTAAGTCAACGGAGCTTAACCTGTTACTTTATAAGCTTATGATTCAAATGCGTTGTGTCTAGTTTATTCTATAACTGATGCTGCTTGATTAATACTGCAAACATCAACTAGTATCCCAGCATTAAAAATATCTTGAAGTTAAACTAAAAAGAATAACAGAAGAGAGCTTCTATGGAGATATTACTTTACTATTTTTTCCACTACATAATGTTGCCTACTATCTCAATTTTCTCCATCAAAACTTAATTTAACTTTTTGTATCTCTATCTTGCAGTTTACTTTTGTATCCTAATACTTCATGGATAGACTCATCATGCTAGGTAGAAAAGCCAATCTTACCCATGAAAGGTAGTTCATTTGCTTTCTATCTATATCTTGCAGTTGACTTGCATTTTCTAGTTCTTTATCTGCATGATTTATGATTCTAGCTTCTCGTAAACCATATTACTGTTGCTGCTTGATTGATACTGCTATTGTCAACGAGCATATAACAGCTGTATTGATGAACTATATTCTAAAGTTTAAGTAAAGAATCAAAAACAGCTTATCTGGAGATCTCATGATATTTCCAAGTATAATGCTTCAAACTATGGTGGAGGGGCTAATTTTCTCCATTTGACATAATTCATGTTGATGTGTAGCCCTTTATTGGAGTTTACTTGCATATAGATATCCCATGAATATGATGCAGTGCAATTGAAATATTTAGAAGGAACAACTGCATTATTTCATACAAGAGCTACAACTAAATGAAGAGCAATTCATTTAACTTCTTAATTTAACACAAACATCTCCTTCAACCTTATGCATCACAAAGTGCTCATAATTACATAACTGAATTAATTAGCCAGTTACCTTTCTAAACTTAGTCTATTACATCACTTATACCATGAAACATATTGCATGAATTAAGGAAAGGACAAGTATTCATAGATTGCATCACTTTGCTTGGGATGCCTTGGCCTTTCTCTTTTCCAGGAAGAAGAACCCAAACAAAGACACAATGGAGAAAGCAGAGAAGCAAACTGAAGCAATGTCTAGAGACACATGACGCCCGGAGATTGCCTGGACATCAAACAAGTTGGTGGACTTCTTAGAATTCGTTGTCTGGCCATAGGCTACTTCCTTATCAGCAGAGTCGTAGACATAAGCCCTGATAAAATATGTAGCAGTGGGTACATCCTTCTGCACTGTCCAGGTGAAGGTGTTGATGGACTGGCTGTATGGTCTGGAAACCATATTGTGCTGGCAGGTTTTGTCCTTTTTCAAATTGTCCTCTGTTTTTCTCCACGCGCGATCTTGTTGGCTTACTGAGGCATAACAGAGCTTGACTTTTACTGTTTTGTAGGTGGAATCTATTCCAGCTGGGAAGCTAGTGTTCAGTGACCATGTTACAGTGATTTTATCTTCCCCACCTTTCAGGACTACAGGTTCAATGAAGGGATAATTTCAGGTGAGAGTAATCAAAGTTGTTTCTTCTGGGAGAAAGAGCAAATGATATGTTTGTTTCATCAAATAAGATACATCCCTGGAGAAAATTATCATGCTTTTCTTTTCCAAGATTCTTGCGGCTATATTTGGTTTCACTTTTCCAAAATATTTCTCATTTGGGGAATGAAACTAAACGTAGTCTTTTCTATTTTCTTCAAAACACACAAAATATGTCCATAATATCCTAAAAACATCCCAAAATACATCTCTTTCCATTCTTCAAGACAGATATAATCATCACATATAAGGCATAATCAACCCACTAATCAGACAAAAATTATTTTTATTTGACATTTATGGTACAGTTCATCCCATCTCAAAACAAAACCAAACATTCCAATTTACTCTAAAACATTCTCTACCCAAATACCAAAATAAACATACCTCACATTCCTTCAATTCACTTCCCAATATTCATTTTCCGAAAACATTTCCCTCAAAATATCAGAAAACCAAACATGACTACATGTGTGGATTTACGAGAATTACCATATACTTCGACAATGGTGCAATGAATTTGGAAGAACAGATTAGTGAAAAAATAACATGAGATCATTTTGAATAGCTCATCAACATCCATTTGCGTGTGTGTGTTGTGATGGTATTGGCATTAAGTTACCTTGTCCTGGTTGAACTGAAGCAGTGACAATGAGAGTTTCTTGAAGAGAAGAGAAGTCAACACCATGGCAACTGGTCACAAAACACGAAAGCAAGATTGAGGCCATGAGAAAACCTTGAATTGCCATTGGACTCAAGTAACACTTCCAAATGAATCAAGGAGACAGATGGCTGTAAAGTTAAAAAGCTATGGGATTATCAGATGTTGAAGATGGCCAAGAGGTAAGCTTTTAATTGCTTTATATAGAGGGCACATCAAGGTTTCTTTGTACTTTTATTCAAGTCCAGAAAAACACAAAGGTTGTCTCAACAAAAAAAAAGTCAACCATAACCAGCTATCAGATTTTCCCAAATTAGTGATAGAGATTAAGCAGATACCACTAGAAAATAGATGGCTGAGATTGATGTTTGATTTAATAAATATTGAAGTGGCCGAAAAGCATATTCAAAGGATGTTGTGGGTTCGTTTATAATGTATGTGACTCTATTTTATAGTTGACTTGGCTTAATACATTCTTGGATAGTTGGGTGAATCCGGAAAATTTTCAAGTGTCATAACAGGAGATTCATTTTCTTTCCTTTTATTTTAATTGATACTATCTGGTATTTTTTTCTTCCCAACTTTACTTTGGTCCCCTCAAACATCAGAAAAAGTAGGCAAGCAAGAAAATCAAAGAGCTCCTAATTGATTCCAAGGGTTGGCAGTGGGATTTGAATGTTTATTGTGGTAGATAGGTATGCAACATTAAAAGAATTGATGGGCTATGTGAGATAAGAAATTTTCAAGCACAATTTTAAAGAAAAGAATTAATCCATCGATTCTAACTGCAAAGAACATGCTATGCCAAGGTGTTGGTAGAATTTTTATGAGGTAGTTATTTTTCTTATAGGTTTTTATTGCTTTCTTTCCATTCTAGATATTTAATATAGCCTACAAAAAAAAACATGAGTATTTTTACTAAATTAATTGAAAAATAAATAAAAGATTGAGAAATAGGGTGAAATTCAGAAATAAAATGTGAGCTAAACAAATTAAAAAAATAATTAAAAAAAAATAGAAAACGTTGAAAAGGGCATGGGTTAACTGTAATGTTAAAGCAAAAGGCATATGAGAAGCAGCAGCTCGATCGGAGTTTAAAAATCAACCAAATTGTAGTTTTTTGACAAAGCTGGCTGTTCTGCTCCCTTCATTAAGGGGTGCCACTTAATAGTCATAATCGTGTGTGGCATATTTCAACTCGTGATTGTCAAAACTTGAGTTGCCTACCAATTCGCCCCAAGAAGAAAGAGAAACAAAAAGAAAAAAAAATACCAAAAAACAGAAAAATAACATCAAAATTAAAAGAAACCAAGGAAAAGTTTTCTGTTTTGTTTTAACTAAAAATGATGAAAACATTAATCAGACATTAACTAGCAACGAATCAACAGTCACCAATCAATAATTTATAGATATTAACCATTAACAATAATATACAATTGTAATGTCTAAACATTTAGTGGAATTCGAACCCATAATATCAAAATTTTAAAAATTTTTTTGAAAACACAGTAAGTATTTGTGTCTTCACGCGGAACAAATGAAGACACTATTTGTTTTTGTTTTTTTTTTTTTTTTCATTATTTGTTTGTTTATTTATTTATTTATTTTTGTGTGACTTGGCTCTTGAATCTATATATGAACATACCAGCAGCACAAGAAATATCGCAGCCTGTTATCTGAATAGAGATGTCACAGCCTACCTCCCATTGCATATAAATGGAAAACACGGCTGTTACTTGTATCAGCCGGGCTGTTTTCTACTTTTCAAAGATGTGAAACAGGTCTAATTCTTCAGAGAGGGGCTGCTAATTTGTTTGTCTATCTGTGTGTAGTTATTATATATATATGGTTTGCAGATATTATTGTCAACTTGTTTTAATTGTTAAGATGGTTGATTTTGAATGAATGTTACTTGAATTGGGCACAAGTTAAAACTCCTACCACGTATATCTTCTTCTTCTTCTTCCTCCTCTTCTGAATCATTCAAATCGAGCTGTAATATTGTTTTCAATCTCATTAAACAAAAGAAGCAACTTAGACGTTGTTCGTTGTGCTTAATAAACGACATAATTCACATAAATTTTTAAGGATGCATTTTTTAATAAAATTTCCAATCTCTAAATTCTGACAGTTGAAACCATGCTAACTGAAGAACTTTAAGGGGTACAAACCAAAAAAATTTGGAACGAGCATAGCGCTGGACTTTTAGGTGGTCAAAATCCAATTTGTTTTAAGAGACGGACATTATATGAAAAAAAATTGTTTGGAAGATCTAGACAAAAAATTGCCATCTTTTTGAGAGGAAAGTTTAAGATTAGACTTGTGCACTTCTCAATTAAGAGATTATTTCATTATTTAAGAATATTTTATTTCATTCACGAAATTAATTTTGTAGAGAATTCTCTCTCTCGAATATTTAAAATGAGTTCGTGAGTTCCTTTATACGTCTTGAAATCACATAATAGAAGATGGATCACTAAGAACAACAAAAAATAAGCGCAAAAATGAAGTAAACAATTTTGAACTCACAAAAACTCATTCATTTCTTCACTTTCATGATTATAGAGAATGATATTGAATATTTCACCAAAATTATGTAACAAAACTTTAGTGACTTACATTTTTCAAGCATATTAACGTTAATATTAATACTCAGAAACCACATAGGAACAAAAATATAGCATTACAAATATCAGTCAAAATATGAAGAACCAACTACAAACTAATAGTCCTAACTAATTCATTTCCTAGCAAAACTAATTAACGGAGCCGTGAATTATAGTTCAATTGCTTACTGCCGCCAAAAGCTGAAACAACGTTGCTGCAGTCAATATCGCATTCCATTTATTATGTCTTCACATAGCAAAATCAAATTTAGACATTAACTTCCGGTTTGTTTTTGTAATATAATCTTTATGGTCTTTGCTTTGACAAATTAAATCCGAATTTTGATTTTGACAAACCTTTTAGTCATGACTTGAGATTCCCATCTTCCTTCCATGAAGAAAGGACACAAACTCGAAGGGATTCATTTTCTTTGTCCAGTTGTTCCTGTTGCATATGCTTTACAGAAGCCACAGCTGATGGACAATCAACTAACTCCATCATTTCAAATGTCAAGATATCTCCAATTTCCAAAGGGATCTCTTTTAATTTGTAGCAATGCCTAATGATTAGCCGCTTAAGAAATGGGAAGCAGAAACCATTGATTCTCCACTGCACCAGATCAGCATCTTCAAGCGGCAGAAATCTAAGTTGCAAGAATTCCCCATCATATGTTTCTCACTCTGGCCCTCGAAAGGCATAGCATTGCAATTTGAGCACTTGAAGATTCAGCAATTTCGCAATAACTCTCATGTATTCCCAGGGATATCCAAGCCCACTCAAGCTCAACTTTTTAAGGAAGGGTGGGAAAGTTGTAACAGAAGCAGGGCACAAAACTATCTGAGACCTGGGGGTAGGACTCACAATGGCACATTCGACTGATTCGAGTTCTTGGAGATGGGAAAGATGATCAAAACAGGACAAGGGTTCAGTAACATCAGGCGCTAAATCTATTTGAATTCCTAGTTTCTTCAGGTTTGGGATTCTTTCGAGAACTGCCTTGGTACAACTATGAACGCCTGCATTCAAAAGTGTTGTGAGGTTTGGTAAGAGAGCAAATCCAAGATCAAGTTCAATCGGATCTGGTAGGTTGCTTTCCATGAACTGAAGGTGCTTCAATTCTTTCATATCCCAGATCTCCACAGGCAGATATGAGTTAGCAGCTCCAGAGGATTTAATGCTCAGATATCAGTGGACGAACAGTTACTCAAGGTTCTCAAGTTCTGATATGGAAGCTGGGAGATTTGCCTTATAAGTGAGGGCAATATACCTCAAATGAACTAATTTTAGCACTTCAATCGGGAACTTGTAGAAACAGATTGTAAGAGCATCCAGTATCCTGAGCAACTATTGATATCGGATATTGGTGGTGTGGACCTGTACATAGGAGAGAATGCGCTGTTGAAACAGATTCCATTGACTTATACACATCTTTGATGCCGAATAAAATGTTGTTAAGGATGCACAATCGTCGCTGGCTTTTTATACTTTCCGGAAAACCATTGCCACAACTATTTGCCACATGGAAAAGATTTTCTTTCGCAGCTTCTCTGATACACAATTGCTTATAGACTGAATGGAGACTGCAAGTTTTAGTTTGATTACTTGAGCTGTGCCGGCAGACCAGAACAAGACTTCTGGAAACAAGTTCCTCCATACATTGGATGGAAAAATCTTCCCAAGGATTGGAATGGATGTGGTTCAAGAAATCCTTCTGCATTCCACAACTTGAAGACCCTTGAGGCAAGGATCTCGCAATTTGGTGGAAAAACTCCCATGTAGAGAAAACATGCTTTTAAATATTGAGGTAAACTCTTGTAGCTCGAAAAGAGTACCTTTTACATTTCATCATATGCGTCCATGAAAACTGAACTTTCTTTATCTGCTACCTTGTTCCAGTTGTCTGCCGTTTTCTCGGCTTTGGACAGGAGGTTGGCAACCGTGACAACTGCAAGAGGAACACCTTCACAATTCTCAGCAATCTTCTTTCCAGCTTTCTCAATTTGAAAAGGGCACAACTCTTCTCCAAGTACCCTCTCACAAAGAAGACCCCAACTTTCTACTTCATTCAGGAAGCACATTTTATGAAACATATCTGCAGCTACTTTTTCTAGCCTAGTTGTCAGCAAGATCTTCATACCAGTCCGCTTGTCATTTGGAAGTAAACATTTTAACTCGCCCAAAATCTTTGCATTCCACACATCGTCCACCCCAATTAGGTATCTCTGACCTCTCAAAACTCTGAACAAATACTTGGCTATTTTTTCATCTCCTCTCGTGCGTATTTTATCAATGTTTTGATTCATTTGAGCTAGAATACCTAGCAGGATTTTTCTCCATTGATAATTTGGGCCTATGGTGACAAATGCCCGATAGTTGAAATCACTCAAAATCAATGGATCTTCGAAAATTTTCATGGCAAGAATAGTCTTACCAATGCCTGCCATCCCAATAAGTGCAACTGTGTTGTGTGCAGTTGACTGAAAATCTTTCAGCAGAAGATCTTTGATTTTACGAAATTCATCAGAAAATTCAAACATCTTTGAGTTCTTTCCATCAAAATCAATTCTTGATGAAACGATATCATCTTCTTCAGGCAACGGGTCATCTTTGCTGTACTCTTCCCCCATCTTCTTCACCATTTCAGCAATGAGATTAATATCTTGCTTAAATTACTCCAAATTCAGTGCAGAACCCCATCATCTCCGAGGCTTGCAGATTGTAAAGGAAGCTGGTCTTCAAGTTCATATTCTAATCTAGATACTGCCTCTTTGATTTTTCCATTCAAAACATTCTCCATATGCAGTCTTTCTAAAGATTCCAATCTTAGGATATATTGTTGTAAGTAGCTAACCTCCTCTTACACAAATTCCAAGACTTCTCGAGAAGGAAGAAGAATTGAAATTTGAGAAGAATTAAGAAGGCGATGTATTGTGTGCTAGGAGAAATCAGAGCAGCATAAGCAGCCATCTCTGATCACTCTTTAATTCTCAGCCAAATTGGAGGAAATTTGACCAGAATTTAGAAGGCGCAGTATTGCTGAACTTTTGGGTCTTGTGACAACTTGGGCTGTAAAGATTCTAGTCTGTTCAAAAATGGTCGGTCGGCTGAGTCTGTTATATTAATTTACACTATAGTTATAATTAAAAAGCAATAATACGTGATGTGTCCGTTGGCCATGTAATGGCTGAGAACAATTAACAACGCTGTATCCGTTTATAATCAGACTAGAAAGGCACACCGCGCACCCGTTGGCTTTTAGGTGATTAATTTTAATTGCATAAAAACTAAAATTTAAGCAATTAACGTGGATGGTAATTGCACATCGGCAGCTCCAGTTGGCAGCTTCTTGTATCTGCTCTTCTGAACAAAAGAAGGCCAATGATAAAAAATGAAAGCAAGAGGCTTTCGAACAGTACAGACAACCTTATAGTAAGAAATTTTCTACTCCTTTTGCCTGGTTTAGTGGACTTTAATGGCTCACAATGCCTCAAACCTGTAATGTAGGCACACAAGGCTATATTATTTCTCAAGGCATCAAATGGGGCCTTCTAAAATGCTGGGATATTGGGAAGAGGGCCCTCCAACTGATAGTAGGAGATATTGACAAAAGTTAAGCTTAAGAATTGGCTGGAGCTTGATGAGAGTTCCTTCAGCTTAGCGATTTCTGATGGTATGCTTCCAGGAAAAAAGGAAGCAAAATTTTCAAGGCCCCAATGAAATCAGATAGCAAAATTCTGAGTATTCAAGAGTTCTAGCAACCCTTATATACAATGCATTTATGCAAGAGATAAGTTTTTACATTCTAAGTAGTTTTCAACCTATTGACTCAAAATGACCATCAGCTTATACAAAACTGAAAGTTTCAGCTTTCAAGCACTACCAAAGCAAAATATGATAGTCCATGACAAAAGTCATTTTGAGTTTCATCATGTATCACATAACAAGATAGTCATTTTATGGTCATCATCATTGTGCCAAAAGATGTAATCTAGAGTTTGTTGTTGGTTGCACCGTTCTTTATCACCTACTACCTCTTTGCCTGGTGTTTTGTCTTTGCTTGGTGATACTTCTTCTACAAACAAATCATTTTTTTGCATTAGTGTAAAATGAAGTATCTCAATATTAATATATTTATAATTGCTAAGTAATTATAAATAAACTAATAAAATCAATTTCTTCAATGGCACATATATAATCTTTCTCTGTGATATCATCATCTAAAACAATTTCGTATATATCTCAGTGTGATATCTAATTTATTGCTATTTTGTAAAAGAAAGTTACCTTCTGCAAATAGCTTCGTCTTCTTTTTTGGTTCTGCAGGAGGTTGAAACACATTTAGTATACTAGATGGCTGAACCTGCGGAACCATTGCAGTTGTAGCATCTTTCTGTTCAACAATGGGAGGTTGTTCCACTTTTTCTTCAGTCAGAGTCAGAGTCAACTGAAAATTAAAAAATGGAATATGTTTATCATGTCTAGAAAGAAGATTCAATTGTTATTTTAGATCTTTGGGCTATGAGAATAGAAAATTTCTCTGTCTCTCTTTAAGCAAAACAAGTAAGGCATTAATTTAGTTAGGAATATTAAAACAAATGTTAAAACAAAAATAAAAGATTATACTATTGGATCTTGCTGCATCTGCAATTGTTTGAAATTTTGTGGTAATCTGAAACTGTGCTTTGAAGGTGTCATTCTGTTGGTATGCAAGCTTTTCTCCCTCGGCCAGTTGTTGCTATATTAAGATGATAAGATAAATTATAATTTCCAAAATTATAAATTTCAACCAAGCCCACAAAAAATGAATAGTTAAACGAAGTACCTCAAGCACTACTGAAGCTTCAGCAGCATGTCTTCTCACAAGATCCTTGATTTTCTTTGCTACCTCAAAATCAGGCTATTAAGGCTCCAACCAATGACATACTATCATTTGTCCTGGTTTTCTAGGACGGTCGTCAAACATCTCTAATTTAGCAGCATGTGCCCTGGCAGGCCTTGGCATTCCCGATATCATGAGAGGGCAATTTTTCATCTGACTTAATTCCCCAGGCTTGCTTGGGGTTTTCCACTTCCAGCAAAGCAGATTGTGGCATATTTTTTGGTCCAAAATAGTTGGGTATAAACTGAACACTCCTCACATTACCAAACTGATTGAAAGCAACTTTCATGACAGCCTCAGCAACATAGGTTGCCAAGTTGTCAATGTAAATTGTCCTTCTCACCTTCTCCAAGAATCCAGCACACTCTTCCTCTATTGAGGTAGCCATGGGTCATGTCGTTGTCCCTACACTAAAATCGCAAACTATTAGACGCATAAGTGGACAGAATTTCAAAGCGTAAGAATAACAAAATAGACTAAATAGAAGCCAAAGTAAGCAACAAGAATAGAATAGTCATCATACTCGACTGCTTCTATGTGGAGGGGACATGAAGATTGGGGATACTAAGCAAGCCTTGGAACCAGCTAGCTTGTTTCACTCCTGAGCCCCAGGGAACAGACAGGAGGAGAGGAATGGGCAAAAGAAAGCCAATTGACTATTCTAATAGGAATGAAGTATGGGGTGAATAAAAATAGAATAATGGATATAGTAAGGGGAAAAATGTAGATAGCAGCGTGCTGAATTTGAAGGGGCTCAGTCCCAGCTCCAAATTGGTGACAGGTTCAATAAGGGACTTTCAGATAAAGCGTTTGACAAGGAATTTGCAAATGATATACTCAAGCAAATTGCAAGGGCAGTTGGCTGCCGGTTGAGCAGACAGAGATTAGCAAAGAACTTGCTAGCTTCAAAAGAGAAAAAGAAGAAGCTGAAAATAGGAAATAAAGGGCTGAAGTTTTGTTCTTGGAATAGGTCATTAAGCTGCACTCCCGGGCAGATGCTGCAAGAAATTATGAAGAATTGAGGAATCAGTATTTCCAAAGACTCAAAGTGATAGAGAGATATCATCTGACAGAAGAATATATTAAGCCCTTTAAGCCTTTCATCTGTTGTGCAACTGGAAATGTGATGGTCAGTCCGATTAGCATCTGCACGGGTACTACATGTGAAAGGGCAGCCCTTGAAACTTGGTTTGAACATGGGGGGAAAACTGACCCAGTAACAGGCGAAATACTTGGAGATTTGTCCTACAGGTCGAACATTCAACTGAGACAATCGATTCAGGTTTGGAGGGAGTTCAACTATTGCATCAAAATTAGGTCTTGCAGGGATAAATTGATATTGGAGGCCGATTCATCTGTTAAAGAGGCTGTTGACCAAATGCAAGAGCTTGTTAGGGAGAATTTGATCAACAAGGATTGGATTTCTATTGGGGGATATTGGGGGACTGACTGATGTTGCTGTTATCATGCTTGGTAGCTGGCTTACCAAAGATGTGAAGAAGTTATTGGTGCGTTTGAAGGATATCATGGATGGCGATTCTAGAAACAAGGTCAGTTTTTGCTCCCTTTTTTTTAAGTTCTAATATGTTTGGAGTATCTTTCTAGCTCTAAATATAATGTCTAACCTCGAACTTTATAGGATATCTTCATTGAGAATGATGGGAATGATGGGATTGAGAAAATTGTCCAATGCTTAGGATTGGATTTAAGCATATCAAGGGCTGCTGTTGAGTTGCTATAGAGGTTTTGCTTGATAGATCAGGTTGGAATACACTTTATTGCAGGATGCTTTCTCAGCATTTTGATGTAATCCCTTGTCTTGTTTCCCTTCTTACAAATCCTATTCAAGAAACTGCTAAAATAGCAGAAGAAATTTTCGTTAAGTTTTGTGAGGCAGATGAGAATGTTATTCGGGCTGAATATGACATAGAAACTTATAGAGCCAAGCTTAAGTTCCTCTTCATGCCCACCTTCTACTCCAAGGAAGAATTCGATAGATACATTTGAGACATAGGAGCCTCATAGTGTTGCACTTTCCCTTCTGTTATCACCCTATTCAGCTTCACCAAACTTCTGTGCAGGTGTTATGCTCAAATCTGCTTCATCTAGAACATATTCAAAATCATCTTGATACTATTTGAGCACAACTATTTGCTGAATTTCTTCAATTGCAATGTGTATTCTAAGGAAATGGCTTAGCAGACAACCTCTCCTATTCAAAGAATAAGGATAGCATGATAAATAGACATATTCTTTGATGACTTTAATGTTTTACATAATTGTACTATGAATTTAGAATCTAAGGTGTGTAATCTTATTCAGAAGGAAGATAACTCTAAAATTTAACCGATATATGGAGACCTATCAGAACTTATGTCAGGAAATATCAAACTTAGTCCTGTATTGCTTTGTTGGCTCTTTTTCTTTTTGTAGCGTGATTAAGTTCATGCATTTTGTATTTTTTTCATATTAGGTATGAAGCACTTGCTGCATAGAGCTCCCTTGCCCCATCCTATGTTTCCTAATTTCAACCAACAGACAGCAACGATCGAATTTTCAGAGAAAATTTCCCAATTCTAACCATCATCTCATGATTCTAGAATGCCTAAAACACCATGAACTCATAAGATGGCAGCAAATCCATTTGGCATAGATAATAACCAAAAAACTTACTGATGATAGAATAGCACACAGTCTAATCAACCAAAATTTCATAGATTGCAGTAAGTAAATCCCCCTACTGAGAATTCTTTGTCCACCGACAGAAACATATAAATTTTCTCCAGAAATAAACAAATCCTGCATTATTTCACCTATAGATGCTATACTCAATGTCATACTAAAAATTAAGGATTATTAAACCCAAAGACACACTAAGAATCAGCTGATCAACAAAGTATCCAAGTTCAACTCCTTGTTCTAAGACAAATTTCCAGCAATAAAAAGAGCTTCAAAGTCGCCAAGGCACAAATCCTCATTCCTGCAGATTTTCAAAAAGTATGGAAGCTGGCAGCTTCTCCATTTTCCAACTGCCAAGGTATCAACTCCTTATTCAAGCAATTTTTGAGCAGGTTCTATAACATCAAGATATATCGCTTGGCATAACATATCTGGATACCTAGAGAAACAACAGAACAAGCGCCACAAGTATGTTTTACTTCTTGTAACTAAAATCATGAATCCATTTTACAATATGTGATCTACTTTTAAGCTTCTATCCGGGTGAGTCCAATACTTATCTCAATTTAGAATTGCTTGATTTTTCACGTGTCTCAAATTTTCCGAGCTCCTAAATGATGATATTAATACAATGAGAGAATAAAATTAAACAAATCAAAATCTTTTAGATAATTGAGCAATGGGTTTAGGACAGCAGAGTTTCAGATAAACTTGCTTTGGCACCAGCCAACTGCTATTTTGTTCCATCCAAAGTCAAACTAATGCAGAATTGAGTGCTTATGATATCCATCTTTATTCTCTAGTTTTCTCTCCAATGACCGCCACAAATTTTTCTTGAATTCAACTTAAAATGCACTCCACACAAGGAAGAAAGGTATAGAAATAGTAGGAAAAGGACTCAGAAGTTTTCATATCAAGAAAACCAATCCAAAAATGTTGATTATGAAAACAAGAATTCCAATTGTATAAAAATTTTGAAAATCACAATAAAACAAGAATAAAGTTAATATCAACAACAAAATTCAATAGAATTTTTTTAGACCAATGAACTGCATACTTTCTATTGTTTCAAAACTTCCTGTCGTCGAAATCTCCTCTCCCGCAATTGTTTGTAATCGGACGCCTTCAGGAACTGCATGAATAAAAGAAAGTACCATGAAAATTAAGCAAAACTATAAAAAGAAGCAAAGGAAACTGCAAATCAGCAAAATCTTCATACAAACATGCAGCCACATCATAGAAATAAATTTTCAACTTTCACTGGAAATTAGGC
>JACGDI010005863.1:179736-210606 GCA_014898725.1 Jacaranda copaia
CAGTATTCCAAATTGTAGTCTTTTGGCAAGTTGGCTATTTCACCCTATTCATTTAGGGTTACCATTTAGTAGTCAAAATCATGTGCAGCATATTTCAATGGCTAAAATATTTTTACCTCTTTGTGAAATATGAAATGGACGGTTTAACCCCCTACGAAAAAGAAAAAAGGTTGAAATGCCCCCTTATGTTTTGAAATTGTAGATCATGGCCTCCTTTCAGGTACTTCAGTTCAATTTTGTCATGTATGTAAAAAATTTCCTCATATAAACAAGAGCTTGGACTGCAATTCCTAATCTCTGATTTCCCAATTTGAAAATCTCCAATTTAAAACAAATTGGCTCTTCCACAATTGAAACACCTTAGTTCTTTGATAGATTCACATTTTTCTTCCAATCTTTAGAGTATAACTTAAATACAAGTGAGAAAAGTACTTCCCCTTCATTGACGGAGAGACTTGCAAAGCTTTTCAATAGGAGAGAGACCGAGGTTGGTTACGGTTCTAGATGGAAGAGGGCCAGAAGTCAAAGAAGCTTTAGATGAGAAAATTGGATGAGGTATGTGTTTGGAACACCTAAAATTATGGATATTGTGTTGACTTAATGTTTATTTACTATTTATTGAAGCGACAACTAAATGTAGCTTGGGTTGTAAATATATGCTTGAAGTTTCTGTGAGATTCTTTTTGGGTTTGATAAAAGATTCACTTTATTCATTTTTATCATCCATGTCGGGTGTATGTGGGGTTGGTTTCTAATATTAATATAATATTGTTCTGTGGGAGGTTGGTGGTCCCCTTCCTCATGTAGGGAATGAAGTGATACCCCACATTTAGGGACAAAAATTGAAATAGTATTTGGGGCCCATTTATTTTATTTTATTTTTATGTTTTATTTTATCAATTTTTCCCTTGTGAGATGAAATTTTGCTTTGTTGTTTTTCTTTTCTTTTTTATAAAACTTTTGCTTTGTTGGCTGTTGAATTATTTACTGATGTGTTTGCTCTTGTATTTGCTACTGAATTTTATGTTGAATTCTTTATGAGTTATTTGCTGAATATTTTTTTATGTATTAGATGAATTATTTGGTTAATTAATGCTAATTTATTTTCTTTAAATATAGATGAAATTATTTATGAGTGATTTGCTAAATATTTGTTGATGTATTAGTTGCATTATTTAGTCAATCAATGCTGATTTATTTTCTTTAAATATAGATAAAATTATTTATAAGTTATTTGCAGAATATTTGTTGATGTATTAGGTCAATTATTTAGTTAATTAATTTGATTTTTTTTAAATATAGATCAGGATGTTGCATGAGGTCCACATGTTGGTTTTTGTTTTTGTTTTTTTGGTGGGGGGGGGGAGTATATATACAGTATCGCCAAAGTTGAATATAAGAGAGGTGAAGAGCGTGTCTTTGGCAAAGTTAATTTGGATTTCCTTGGGATGGCAAAATTGTATGGTATGCTTACAAGCATCACTAGAAATGAGATTTGTAGCATGTTCTACTATTGTGTGCCTGGTTTTCCACTTGATATAGGATTGAGGAAGATTTATTTCAGCTTAACTATGGAAATTGTAGAACTGGTTTCATATTATAAAGGTGTAAACATATCCATTGTGATCTATGTGGAGGTTGTGCCCTCTCTCTAGTTGTGATATACACTCTAGGATGTGTGGGACCTAATGAGGGCATGATAATTCTATGTACCGTAGCACAAAAGCCTACATATGAACCATAACAAGTGCAAGTAGGAAATAAGAAAATACATGATTGAAAAGACTAAACTAGCACATGAGCATGCAACAAAAGAGCTAATACATATACATGCAGAAAATGAGGAAGCACATGAGCATGCAAATGGGGCCGCAATTCAGCTAGTAGATGATCATGTAAATGAGGTGATAGTTGAGCATTGCATAGTTAAATTGATAGTTGAGGCATGCAATAAAGGTATTAAGGGGATAGAGCATGCACATGAAGCAACTAAAGGGCAAGAACTTGGGTTAGGTTTCAGGGGAGTAAGTAAGGGAGCTAAGGCATTTTTTGAGCTAATTGTTGATCAAGAGGCTGAGCTACTTTTTAACGCTATGTGTTTTCCAAAAAGATTATTTTACCCTTCCACATTTTTTTGTTGGAGTGTTTTAGTCCCTCATATTAACTAAAATTGCTAAGAGATACCCCCTGTGCTATAGTATTTCTTAACATTCAACATTCCAAGTACATTTACCACAGAAGGCATCAGATGAACTAACATGTAACACCCTTAAAATTTGGTATTTTGAAAAAATAAGGATTTAAAAATCAAGATATTGATTGGTTGAATTTTAGGGCTCGAAAAAAATAAATAAAAGGGACTTAATTGTATGAAAATTGAAAGTTTTGGGATCGAATCGTAATTTGAGAAGACTTGATTAACCAACAGTTGAAAAATTTTGTAGGTCAAAGTGGAAATATTTTTGGTCAAATGAGTTAATGTTAGGCACTAAGGAAGTTTGGGGACTCAATTGGAAGATGGAAGGACTTCGGAGGGCTCGATTGGAGACTAGGTAGAAGTTTTGGTGGTCAAAATTGAATTCCAGAAAATAGCCTTATATATAGCCAAACCCCTTGGCATTTTTTCAAATTTCCACATATAATCCAATTTTTTCTCTCCGGTAGCTCTCTCCCCAATGCTAACAAAAACCTTCATGCCATATACCATTCTTTTTCTCTCATCGTGGTGATCACATTATTACCATTTTCTCCCAAAACCCATTAATGAATCACCGGGAATTTGAATCCAAAGTAAATTTATGGCAAAAGTGGTGGTTGCGATGTCACAAATAATCAAAACTTAGATTAAAGTACTGGGTTTTATTGGGCTCATCTCAAGGATCACATAGGTGTCATTAATTTTGGGAATAGACCATCGAAGTGAGTGAAATTGAAGAAAAATAGGTGGGGCAACGAACATTGGTGCTATGGTGTTTTCGACCAATTGAGCGACTATTTGATAGTGGATATAGAAATTAACTTGGGCGTCTTGTTGGTTGAGTTGAAAGGCATCTTTTGGTGATAGTGTTGGCCATTTTTGATGATGGTGGTGACAGCGCGGTAGTGTCAAGTAGATAATTTTTTGGTCTCATTGCAAGGATCGCATGCATGGAAATTAATCTTGAAAATTTCTTATTGATATCAAGGATTTGGGTAAATGACCAAAACTAGGTTAATTTGTTATTGCATGTATATGTATACATGTAGCAATCTTTACAACCTTGTAAAATCTAAAGAAATAAGTAGATCGATCGAAAAATATAACTATGCATGAGAAATGAAACACAAATGCACGTTACTTGAGCCTAGTGAACTTGGAATTGTATTATTTTATGTGAACCATGGATTAGTTAGCTAATTAGGTGATGAAAGCCCTAATTTTATGTAACCATGACCTAAGTGACAAACTTGAATTATTAATTATGCTTGGGCTATTATAATCAATGTTGTGTAATGTTATAAGGTTAACTTTGCAATTTAGGGATATGACTATATTATCTTTTACCGTTGTAAATGAACTCTGACAATGTTTTCATACTAATGGCTAGATTTGCATATTTCATAATGATAATACCAAGCTAAAAACCTAAATTATCGTACTAGCTGAGTAACTATTGATTTTAGATTGTTAATCGTATAACTACAATATAGAGTTGAATGAGGTTTTGACAGTGAACCACTCTTTAGTTAGGTGATGAGGAGTTGGAGCCCATAGATCTGTAAGCTTTGATTTGCATTGCTAAGGTTATTAAGGTGAGGGTCCACCGACTTAGTATTTGAATTTGTTATCGCACTCTATTAATTGTTGTACCTTTGTGAGGGTCTACCAATTATTGCTTGCTTTGTATATGCTAATTCCATACCTATCATTAAACCATGTGAGGTTCCACTAATTGGATATCTATCTTTACTATTATTATTGTTCTTGTTGATTATTGAACCTTGTGAGGTTTCTCCAAATGGAAACCATTTTTGTTTTATCTGTCTTTCCTTGAAATTAACTATTTCTCAATTGAACTCTGTGAATTATTTAAACTCGTAAACTCTATCTGATATTGAATTATACGCCTTGAGTAGGCTTGTTGTCCCTAAATCATTCTGATAACAAACTAGTTTTACTATTCTAACGCCATGAACTTTTATTGTTTCATTTGTTATCTTCCAGATCGAATTCATGTTATATATCATTGTTTGGCTATGTTGGCTTCCATGATTTATTCCGTGTATCTTTGCTTACCTTGATGGCATATCTGAAATCATTTTGAGTGTTTCTTATTTTACCTTGTTGGCAAATGATTGTTAATTGTATTGAAGGATAATTATATAGGAGAAATGTTGGGCCGAGTGTCGATCCTAGTGGAATGCTTGGATATATGTGATACGCTAGGGGCTATCCCCTAGTGCCAGCAATACCGCTAAGGGCTATTCCCTAGGTATTAGTGATGAGCTAAGGGCTATTCCTAGGCATCGACAGTTTGTCAGGCACTAAGTTGTTACACTTAGGTCAGTCTAGTTTGGTCAGAATAGGAAAATTTTGATAAGTTGTTATGCTATGATTTGTTGGAATGTATATGTTATCCGGGTATGCTTTACTTTGACTGTATCTTGACTGTTTGTAATCTAATTATGGAGCATTATAGATAAGGTAGTTTTCCAGTCTAGTTTGGGTTGATGTTTGAGCCAAATGCGTCGATGGCGACACCTCCCAAGTAAATCGATTAAGTTGGCCAATGTTGATACCTTCTATAGTAAATCAGTTAAGCTAGCTAGGCCGTTTGAGCTGATGTAACAATTCTCGAATTAGAAGCTTGGAATCTAAAAATATCTTTGTACTGGTACATTTATGTTCTCTTTCATGTCAGGACCCTTTTATGTTCCATTGAACTACTTGTTCTTCTATAGATCTATTTGCTGCTTGTTGTATATCCTTTACTGAGTCCTTGAGACTCACTCTAGTGTATCATTTTATTTCCTCTCTAGACAGCTATGGATAATGAAGAATGAAGGCTGATGACTTGCCCGGAAAAATTATTTTATGATAAGTATCTGGATATCATCTGATGGTGACTATGGGATTTGAGATTGTAGAGAAGACTAAACTCAATTAGAAGGCTTTTGGCATGTATATAATGTTGGCATGTAATGTTATCTTAAGTTGAGATATGCCGTTATTTATGGGACCTTAGAATGTGAATATGTATTGCACTTTTTCTAGTGTTCCTTGGAGTTTGAAATTATGTCATTTTGGTTATACATATTGTGCACTCTGAAAATGATCTTTTAGGTCAGCACTAAGCTATTATCACTTGAGTTGTTAAATTTTGGATTGCTGTATAGCCTTGTGAATTGAAATTAAATTTTTGAGGTGTGTTTTGGATTTAAATTGTTATGAAAATGATTAGAGTAGCACCTCAGCCCGAAACAAGCACCTCCTCGATGGAGTGCTATAGAAGTGGTTTCAGAGCTTTCGTTTGGAAAGCTCAAGCTACAGTTGGATATGAAATTTACGGATAATAGATGTTAAGCTTGACTTTAGAATTCCTTAAGATAGGAATAAGTTAAAGAATACTTGAGTTATGTCAAGGTATGGTTCTTGGAATGTGAAAATTTTAGGCTGGAAATATGAGGTTTGATGGTGAAATTGAATGTAGAGTTGAATAGGATAAGGCTCGTCATTAAAGAAATGGAAAGTTACGACCAAGGTGGCCAACTAGTGTATAACCTCTTACTTCTAGTATGCCAAGCATATGGATGTATGGTTATTGGTAAGGATTATGGCATTTTGTAAGCAATATCTATTACGGTTGACTTTCATGAAGGGATGACTAGTGAATGAGTAAAATTTTGTTATGATGAATTTGTTAGTTATGCTAAGCACTTTTGTTCAAATTTTAGAAAACTAAAAAATATTGATAATGACATTAGCCTTGTTGTACTGCTTGATGATTTCAAATTAAGGAATATCATAAATCTAATAAGGATTGTAAGGATGTCATCGCAAGAAAGTTTTGCGGTACCCGCTTTGCCCAGAACTGGATGATGAGGAAGACCTCTCAAGCAACGGATCAATAATCGATAGGCTCTAAGACGAGAGACACCTACTCACCTACAAGCCATGCAGAAAGTAGAGGTTTCACAAAACTCTTTAGTTGGTCAGCCAGTAGACCTTATGATCGAAGGGAATTGAGATTTAGGCAACAGGATCAACAACTAGGTAGTATAATAGGAGTTGTTAATGAGATAGCATTATACAAAGATGATGACACAATTGCTTCAATGGGAACAGGACGTAGAGGAAGGCCATGGGGTAGGCAGGCTATTGGTTGATAGGCCCCTAAGTGCAGGGTACTTACTTACCAACAACATTTGCTGGATGAAGAAGTTTCACAAGCTCCTCTAGTTGACAACCATCTATGGATCCATGGATAAAACCTATTCATCAAAGAACAGAGGTTTAGGCAGTATGACCCTTATTAGATGGTTGAACAGGGGTAACAAATGTGGTTGTTGAAAATCAGGTTTTAGAGCAATTCCTTTATTTCAATCCCCCAAAGTTTTTAGGAAAACTAGATGACTGAAAGATAAAGGAATGGGTAGAGAATCTGGAAAATATATTTAAGACCTTGCACTACCCAGAAAAATAAAAGGATTGGTTCGCTACGTTTCTTCTGACAAAACTTGTGTGAAGTTGGTGGAAGGTGATTGTAATGCCTCGATATTTAGAAAATTAGTTTAAATTGATTAAAAATTAAGTTGGTTAAAGTATAGATAGAAATGTGGGAGTTGAATGATTTAATTGTAAATACGAAAGGACTTAATTGTATAAAATTATAAAGTTTAAGGGTTAGTATAAGAAATTTAAAAGTTGGAGGATTCTAAAATAATTAAATTTGGACCTAGTTGCCTAAAAATAGAAATATTAGGGGTCAATGTGCAAGACTTGAAAATTAAAGGACTCAATTGAGGGCTTAGACTAAATTGAAAGTAATGAGGAATGTTAGCTGTGTAAATGACATTGGTTAAAAGTTTCGGGGCCAAAATTGAAGAAGCTAAAAATACCTTTTTATATATATAGAATTGAGAATGAAAAATATGTAAATTCTCAAAAATGGCCCAACCTTTACCCTACCGATGAATTGCTAGAGAACGACCATAAATCCCAAAACCAATCAGACAAAAACATTCCTCTCGTTATGTCAAACTCATCTATACCAAACACCACCAAAAATAATCTGCAAAATCATTAAAAAATGCAACCCAACGATGGGAAAATGTAGGGGTGGCAATTGGGCCACTTTCAGCAGCAAGAACGGACTAGAAGTAGAGGGGTTCTGGTTAGAATCATATGGGTAACACAAATGTGGAGCAAATTTGGTGATTCGAGCAACAATGATCGTCAATTGAGAATGTGGCACAGTGGTGGCGGGTTAGGGCTTTATGGCAGTTTTTGGTTTAATTAAATAGCCAAATGGTGGCCGATTAGTGAATTATTTGAGGGGTTTTACTCATCTTGAAGAGACGAACCGACTGGTGGTGGTAGTCTCTATCTCTAGTGGTGGTGCGTGGTGCATGGTGGCAGTCTCTAGGTAGTTTGCTCAAAATTCAATTCCGGACTCGTATGGACTATTCTTAGCTGATGATTGGATTCTGATTTAACCCAATTTGGATAACTTTCAATAATCAAATTTTAATTCGATTAATTTGTCAAATGTGACTGAATTTTTAGATTGAAGTATAATTTCAGCATGAACTGAGACCACTAAACTATAGCTTAGCCTAAGTTATAGACTAATCTTATTAAGTCAAGATTACTAAATTATAGTTTGACTCAAGCCGATGATTTAATTTTATAAGTGTTGAGCTAAGCATTAATTGTACAATCAAATCTTGTTCAGTTAATAAAGATATATTTATATTTGTATTCATGGACCTAATAACAAGACATGTCATAAACTGAGTAAGATTATGTCCAAATCAAAGTTTTAAGTTACATGAATGTTAGGATGGAAATAAATTTATCAAATCAATGTTGAGACCTTAAACAAGATTTTAATAATCAATTTACTGACTTATTGAGTTAAGGACTATGATAGGTAATTGTCTTGCATTTCAGTGTGACATAGAATTTGAGAATTATGACTAAGTAGTTAGAGTAATTGAGGAATTTGACAAGAATGTTTAAATGTATTAAGATTTATGATTTAGAAATCGCAATCAATATTAGGTTAAGGTTATCTACTCTAAACTTTAAATCAAGTGGGAAGCAAGGTCATGGACTGCTTAAACATCTAAGAATTATCAGGACTATGTCAGAATACCTTTAAGTTAATAAAGATGTTTGTTATGTTTATAGTTGAGGATTAAAGGATTGATAGAATGATAACTCAAATTATCTTATGATAGTTCTCGAGCTGACTAGGATGCCAGGACTTGAGCAACCATGATTAGGATTCCTTTGCATTTATCAGGTGAGTTTATACTCAATAGTATGAGATTCTTCGTTGAAGAAAGAGTATATGTACTTGTTACTATATTCTATTCATTTGCTCTTTCGATCTAGGCATTAAAAATAGTACTCCACATCACCCTTACATACTAAATGCTTCTGTTGATTTTAATTGCTATGGCTTTATCTAAGATTGGTGATTATGTTGAGAAAGCTAAAAAGTGATTTTTAAATATATGTTTTATCGCCATGCTTTCTTGGAAACTAGCCTGGTGCTGAGTTAGTTTTTATGGTAACATGGTGACTTGATATGTTATGTGAAATGTTGGATTTGAAATATATGTATTGTCATAGCCATAATCGTTTCATAGAAATAGGTCAAACCTATTTGAGCATCTGAATTTTAGCTATCATGGCATAGTGACGTGTTATATGAAATATTGTTGAGCATTGATTACTGGTCATTGATACTGAACTAATTACTAATACCTTTGGGGGTTGACCTTGGGATTGGCTTGCGATGGACGGGGTAGAACGGACTGACGGTGATTGAACCCGTATTAATACCTTACTAATTACATCTGCATCAATGGTCAGCTAGAGGTAGCTGGTTATAGAGGGATGAGGCATGTAGCTAGCCATGCCTACTAGTTATAGTACATTATTCGAGCTAATCACTTGGGAATTTGGAGAGAGAAGGATTTTCATATTTTTGAAAGTAAAGGGATAAGGTAGGAAGATTGCCAATAGCTTTATTTACTTGAATATGTTCACCAAGTTCTAATTGATATTCTTAGTGCTTATGCTTTGAATCTCAAATGTTTGCCAAAATTAAATGATTATTCAACTGCCACATTGACCTTTTTGGTTGTAACTAAAATTTTAAACCCTATGGGAGACAGTGAATTTTTGTGAAGTTTAATCATTGGTATGGGACAGTGATGAGATAGATCACCCCTAAATTTTGATTAAAATCTTCTCTCATGACTTCAGAAAATTTTAATGTTTCTACTTATTTTCTATATGTTATCTAAAAAATTATCACTATTTGTTATTCATAAATTATCTCACTAAGTTATTCGAACTTATATTATGTTATTATTTCTTTTGTTCTTTACCCTAGATAGGGTTGAGCTACAAAGATAGATTAACCCTGGTAGCACAAGGTAATAATGGTGATAGAAGTGCTATGTGCCATTCGGGATATTTTGATTCAGAATTTGACACCCGATAAATGTTGTTGTAAAAATTAATTACTTTGGAATTTTGTGAAAATATATTTTCTGCCATACATTAAAGTAGAGGTATAAGGTAGGTAGCATCTCGATGGAAAGCAGGTGCTTCTCAGCTAGGGCGTTACAGTAATTAACAGCAAATAGGCCACAGCAAGGACTCATAGGATATGGGAGAACTTTACTAGGGAATTTATGGACAAATATGTACCTCTAGTTGTTAAATAGGCAATGGAAAGAAAATTCATGGATCTAATCTATGAAAGTTAGACCGTTAGGCAATATAGGGCAGCTTTCAACAAAATTATTCAATATGCTCCCTATATCCTATAGGATAAAAGTTGATAGACTCGACGATTTATACAGGGACTTCAGCCAAAACTTAGGCGAGGCTTGGCCATTTGTGATTTGCTAAATTTCAAGTTGGTAATGAGTAAGGCATGACAACTTGAGTTAGAACTACAGGAAATCAAAAAAATTAAGGATCGAAGTTAAGAGAAAAAGGTGCACTTCGATGGGCAGAGCAATGCTGGAAGAAAATAGTCGAAGCTTCTAGTTGGAAGCATTACCCATAGAGCCCCTCAATCTAGCAATGTGACAAATTGGCTTAAGAAAGAGCACAAAAGTGATATAAGTTTTGTGGATCACATACCCATGAGGAGTCAGGATGTCGAATAAAATAAGGTAGGTACATGGGTTGTGGCAGCGACCAACACTTCTTGAAAGATTGCCCTAACAAGAGCTACCTAACACTTCCAGGAAAAGAAAAGCAAGTAGCAGAAACTAGTGAAGAGCAAAGGGTATGAGCTTATGCTTATACCTTGGCAGGAGAAGAAATACTAGATCCTAATAAGGTGGTCGAAGATATGATTTCTATTCCTAAAATTTATGGTAGTGTTTCATATGATTGAGGAACAACGCCGTCTTTTCTCTATCTGCATCCTCCTTGTTTGAGTTAAACTTACAACCAAAAACTTTAATATCAAATATATCATAAAGTTCAAAACAGCTGAATGAGAAAAAAAAAAGAAGATTTAGTTATACTAGAATGATCTCATATACCTTGAGACAACATAAGTCATAGGACAGACTATCTTGCTTATGCTTAGGATTATTGAGATAGTGATTGATTTCAAGATATAAATGTATCATTTGAGAATGAAAGGAGAAATTCTTGAAGATTGTGAATGTATTAGTAAGTATAATTTGGATCAATCTAAGATTTACAAACACTATGGGTTTGAAAATGAAATTTTTGTATTCAGTAGTTGGTAAAATAAGTGAAGGATAGGCATAAGTATCACAAAGATGGGGAAACTTTGACCTTAACCATAGAAACAAGTGATTTACCTTAGAAGTAAGCTGAAATGTGAAGTGATGAGCTAAAATGAGTAAATTGAGAATCTTGAGCCAATAAGCTCCAAAGGATAAGGGTAAACCAAAGGTTGGAAATTCTAACTAAGTTTTGAAATTTAGGGAAAGTTTGACACCGCTTATTCTGGGTTTTATTTCTCATAAGAAATCTAAGGAGGGACAGATGGATTGCCTATAATTGTATCTAGTGTATATAGTTTTGTAGACCTATAGTTAGTTGCGTGCAAATGTATGACTTGTTATAAAGGTTAGCATGTTATTTGAACTTGATCACCCTTTAATGTGAATATCATAAAAGTATGAACTTGTGGTGTTGATCGCTATTTGTTGCTGTAATAGTTTTTGTGATCTATTAAATGACAATATGCACTATCAGGACACAATGGAGAACCTTTTAAGTATTGACTTGACATATGGTGATGTACACAAGGATTACCTACTAGAAAATACATATTAAGTGCTCCACGATTTCAAGGGATTACTAAGGAGGTTAAATTTTCTTTTCGGAGAAGTTTAAATTACTTTTAATATGTTCAATCACAGAGGTCAAAGGTAACCTTAAGTGATATCAGGTAATAGAATCGCAGATTATGGAATTATTAGAAAGCTCTAGAAAATGAGGCAACCTAGGAATAAGATCCATATATGTGCCGATGTTAACTGAAGTCTTCAAGTTAAAGATGAGAATATAGGGACCATATTCTTTTAAGGAGGGATGTAACACCCTAAAATTTAGTATTTGGAAAATAAGGATTTAAAAATCAAGATATTAGTTAGTTGAATTTTAGGGCTCAAAAAAATAAATAAAAGGGACTTAATTGTATGAAAATTGAAAGTTTGGGGATCGAATCACAATTTGAGAAAACTTGATTGACCAATATTTAAAAAATTTTGTGGGTCAAAGTGGGAATAGTTTTGCTCAAATGGGTTAATGTTAGGCATTAAGGAAGTTTGGGGACTCAATTGGAAGATGGAAAGACTATGGAGGGCTTAATTGGAGATTAGGCAGAAGTTTTGTGGGTCAAAATTGAATTCTAGAAAATAATCTTATATATAGCCAAAATCCCTAACATTTCTTCAAATTTCCACATGTATTCCCATTCTTTCTTTTTGGCAGCTCCTTCCCCAACACCAGCGAAAACCTTTATGCCATATACCATTCTCTTCCTCTTCTCACAGTGATCACATTAATATGCTTTTCTCCTAAAACCCATTGGTGAACTATTGAGAATTTAAAGTCGAAGGTGAGCTTGCGGCAGAGGTGGTGGTCGTGATGTTACTGACAATCGAAGCTAGGATTAGAGGATTGGGTTTTGTTGGGCTCAACTTAAGGATTACACTAGTGTTATCAATTTTGGGAGCAAACCACCAAAGTGAGCGAAATTAAAGAAAAATAGTGCAATGACGAGCAGCGATGCTATAGTATTTTTGGCAAGTTGATCGGCTATTTGATGGCAGATGTAGAAATTAACTTGGGCATCTTGTTGGTTGAGTTGAAAGGCATCTTTTAGTGGTAGTGTTAGCCTTTTTTGATGATGACGACGTGGTGGTAGCGAATAGACAGTTTTCACTTCTCGTCGCAAGGAACACATACATGGATGCTAATCATGATAATTCCTTATCGATATCAAGAATTTGGGTAAATGATTGAAATTAGGTTAATTTATTTTTGTATGTATATGTATACATGTACCAATCTTTACAACCTTGTAAAATCACAAAAGAATGAGTAGAGCGATAAAAAATGCAGCCATACATGAGAAACAAAACATACACGTACGTTAGTTGAGCCTAGTGAACCTGGAATTATAAGATTTTATGTGAACCATGGATTAGTTAGCTAATTAGGTGATGAAAATCCTAATTTTATGTAACCATGATGAAAGCGACAAACTTGGATCATTGACAATAATTGGGCTATTATAATCGTTATTGTGTAATGTTATGAGGTTAAATTTAGGGACTCAACAATATTATCTTTTACTAGTGTAAATGAACTCCAAAAATATTTTCATAATAACAGCGAGATTAGCATATTTCATAATGATAATTCCAAACTAAAACCCTAAATTACTATACTAGCCAAGTAATTATTGATTTTAGATTGTTAATCGTATAATTGTAATTACAGAGTTGAATGAGGTTTTGATAATGAATCTACTCTTTGGTTAGGTGATGAGGAATTGGACCTTACAAATTCGTAGACTTTGATTTGCATTGCTCAAGTTATTGAGGTGAGGGTCTACTAACCTGGTACTTGAATTTGTTATCACACACTATTAATTGTTATACCTCTATGAGGGTCTACCAATTGGTGCTTGCTTTGTATATGTTGATTCCATACCTATTGTTGAACTGTGTGAGGTTCCACTAGTTGAATATTTATCTTTACTATCGTTATCATTGTTGTTGATTATTGAACCCTATGAGGTTCCTCAGAATGGAAACCATTTTGTGTTTTATCTGTCTTTCCCTGAAACTAACTATTTCTCAATCAAACTCTGTGAATTATTTAAACTCATAAACTCTATCTGATATTGAATTGTATGCCTTAAGCAGGTTTGCAGTCCCTAAACAGTTTTGATAACAAACTGTTTCTCCTATTCTGACGCTATGAACTTTTATTGTTTCATTTGTTATCTTCCAGATCGAATTGGTATTGTATGTTGTTGTTTAGCTATGTTGGCTTCCAAGATTTATTCCGTGTATCTTTACTCACCTTGATGGCATTTCTAAAATCATTTTGAGTGTTTATTGTTTTGCTTTGTCAAAAAATAATTGTTGAACGTATTGAAGGATAATTTTATAGGAGAAATGTTGGGTCAAGTGTTGATCCTAGTGGAATGCTTGGATATATGTGACACGCTAGGGGCTATCCCCCGGTGTTAGTGATACTACTAAGGGCTATTCCCTAGTTATCAGTGATGAGCTATTCCTTAGGCATCAATAGTTTGTCAAGTACCAAGCTGTTATGCTTAGGTTAGTCTAGTTTGGTCAGAATAAGAAGAATATGATAAGTTGTTATGTTATGATCTGTTAGAATTTATATGTCATTAGGTTCTGCCTTATTTTAACTATATCCTGACCATTTGTAATCTGATTATGGAGCATTATAGATGAGGTAGTTTTTTTGGTCTAGTTCAGGTTGATGTTTGGGCCAAATGTGCTGATGGTGATATCTCCCATAGTAGACTAGTTAAGTTGGCCAATGGTGATACCTCTCGTAGTAAATCGGTTGAGTTGGCTGGGCTGTTCGAGCCTACTATAATAATTCCCGAACTAGTAGCTTGGAATCTAAAAATATCTTTGTACTGGTACATTCATGTTTTCTTTCATGTCAAAACCCTTTTATATTCCATTGAACTATAGGTTCTTCTATGGATCTATTTGTTGCTCGTTGTATATCCCTCACTAAATCCTTAGGACCCACCCTAGTGTATCATTTGATTTTCTCTCTAGATAGGTATGGATAGAAAAGAATGAGGGTTGATGACTTGCCTGAAAGAATTATTTTATGATAAGTATCAGGATATCATCTAATGGTGACTATGGGATTTGAGATTGTAGAGAAGACTAAACTCAATTAGAAGGCTTTTGGCATGTATATAATGTTGGCGTGTAGTGTTATCTTAAGTTGAGATATACTGTTATTTATGAGAACTTAGAGTATGAATATATGTCACACTTCTTGTAGTGTTCCTTGGAGTTTGAAATTATTTTGTTTTGGTTGTAAATATTGTGCACTCTAAAATGATCTTTTGGGTTAGCGATAAGATGCTATCACTTGAGTTATTAAATTTTGGGTTGCTACATAGCCTTATGAATTGAAATTGAATTGTGGAGGTGCATTTTGGATTTAAATTATTGTGGAAAAGATTAGAGTAGCATCTTAGCCCAAAGTAGGCACTTCCTAGATGGGGCACTACACAACTATTCAAGTGGCATCCAATGAAGAATTTGAGAGAGTTGAGCATACACAAAAGGCAACCTTTGATCCAGTAGTTGACCAAGCATCTATGGTAGCTTTTGAGGGACCAGTTCAGCAAAGATCTAAGGATGCAAATGAGCAAGGAATCAAAGTAGTATGAGCTACCACCTAAGCAAGTTGACTAACCATCACTTGAGCAAGTTGCGGCTTCAAATGAGTCTTCAACTGAAGTAGCACTTGAGCATTAGAGGTAGCTTTTGGTAGTAATTACTCAAAAAATAAAGCAACTAGCTTGTGATCCACATTGTGAGGAGGCAGTTGAAGAAGAAGCACTAGTTGATGTTTAGTGGCCAGCAACATAGGATAGAGCTCCATCATTAGCAAACTAGGGTTTTGAGGGCCTAGATGCAAACTTTGACTTTTTTTGGCCCGATGACAGTTAGAAGATAGTAAACCAACAGTTAATAAGGACACCACACAGGATAAAGGAAAAAGACCATTGAGTGATGTTGGGCAAGTAGGTTTAGTTAAGGATGAAGATGCATCAATTGATGATGGTTACATAGCTCTAATAGAGCAGATAATAAGTATGATGAGCTTGATTATTTAGATACTCTAAGATGTGTATTGGAATATATTGAAGGATCTATTGATGATGACGTTAATTGAGAGAAGTCATATCTAAAGAGAATTAATTGAGAGATTGAAAAGGATTTTGAGAGATATAGATAACAATCAGACTAGTAAGAAGAAAGCTGCAGAGGCTCAGAATGTGGCTAATGGTCCAAGAGGCCCATTTAGCCCAACAGGCCCAACACATTCAACAATAATTGTCTGGTCGAGCGTGTGGTAACCAACTTCACTCGATAGGAATCTTCATCCATTCCAGCATATTCTCCTTTCTCCGTAATCGACTAGCTCGGCTTATTCGATTGATATATCAACTTAGGAACTCACTTCATCGTTAACTCAGATCCATGTTGTATTTATTACTTTGACAGGCAGCATGTCTCTGTATTAATGGCACGTGATAACTGGTACAGTAGCTGCCACCAACTCTGCCATCACCTTTGAAAGAGAGGTACCTACCAGAGGTACTGTTCGCCATGAAAAATAGGAGATGAAGCCACCTAGAATAGTACTGAGATTTGGAACGACCATCAACACCCTGGCAGGGACTAAAGTCCAATGTATTTGGTAAGGGCATCTTCGACAAATCGCACACCAAGAAAAGGCTATAAATACCTCATAGCCAACTACAATTCAGGTAATACCAAATACACTATAAGCTCTCCATACTCTACTAGTAAGAAGAAAGCTTACTCTATTTGTTTAACTTATTTCAACCAAAACTTACTTGAGCGTCAGAATGCCTTAGCTGGGGGCACCTTGGCTAGTTTAATGTGTATTGTTGTTGTAGATCTCAGACCTCGAGAAGAACATTAGTTGGATTGCTAGACCTCTCTAGTCGGATCTACCCGCAAACAGTACCCCTTTTACTATATACAACTTTCAACCTCATTATTTTTGGCACCGTTTGTGGGAACCTTTTGAGATTTCAATGAGAAAATAGTAAATACACACAGAGCCACATTTAGAAGGGAGAAGAGTAGGAGATCCACATCTCCACTTCCCTCTCCACCCCAGTAGATGCACACGCTCTAGGCTCCGGTACCTCTCAGGAGCAAGTGATAACATTAACCATGCCTCAGTTAATGCAGCTGATAAGCAAGCAAATCTTAGCTTAGATCTTAGCCTAGCTGTCTGCCCTGTTAAATAGGCATACCATAGTGCCCGCCCTTGCCGCCGCCTCCTCCAGAAGATAGGTTTTCTCGAGACAGCTGTAGCTACCAAGAATCTAAGCAATTGCTTACCCACTATGAACCTAGCCTTAAACACCCTTAGAAGGAGAGGAGATGACCAAAATTGTAAGAAAAGATTGCAGACTCGGTGGATCATGTTTGACCTAATCGAGTCTTGCAGCATGAGAAGGTCGAACACTCTAGGCGGAGCTACCACAAAGACATCGGGGAATCAATGAACCTTGCAGCCTAGCTCATTTGAGCCCTATAGTGCAATAAGGCTGAGCGTGCGAGGCCAGGCCTCGATTAAAATGCCACCCTAGCCGATCGAGTTGAATATGAGGAAGTGTCCCACCAAATCAAACAGTTGAATAGGTGCCTTGATGAGATCTCAAGGAGACATACCAAAAGAGCACCTAACCTGAAGGTCATTTTGAGATCTCATTGAGGTAGAGGATCTCCTTTTATCTAAGATATTATCAATGAGTGCATTACTATTGATGTGAAGGTCCCAACTGGTCTACCGAGGTATGATAGATCGATGGACCCTAATGAACACCTAATGTAGTTTGAACATATGATGTAGCTGCATGGGTATAATGAGTACATCTATGCCAAAATATTGGTAACTACCTTCCAAGGCATAGCACTCAACTGGTTTGTGAAGCTCAAGCCGTTATCAATTTATTCTTATGATCCGTTGTGCGAGAAATTTTTACACCAGGTTTCCAATAGGAAGAAGGCGTAACTCCCCCACACCTATCTCCATACCGTAAAGCAGAGCGAAGGAGAGTCCTTGAGATTTCTTCACTAGATTCAACATGGAGGTTCTCAGGATTGATAACCCCAGGATCGAGTTCCTGATTGATGTATTGTTCTTGGGGCTCAGACATAAGGAGTGCACCAATACTTTGGTATGGGAATAGCCCAGGTCAATGGAGGAGTTGCTTAACCTGGCCAAGAGATATATAACACAGGAGGAGATGAACAGGCTCAAATTTGGATCCTCTAAAGTCGATAAGAAGAAAAAAGAAAAAGACGACCAAAAATATAAAGATAGAGGTCGATCTCCCATAAAGCAATTCCATAATTATACACCTTTGAACATCCCAAGAAGGGAGGCCCTATATGCCATCTAGCATGATAACCTCCTCAAGAAACCTAGAAAGTTGACAGAGACCGAGGTAATGAAAAAATTTAAGAAATATTGCCACTTTCACAAACAAAAGCGGCACGATACAGATGAATGCTTCAATCTCCAAGATGAGATCAAGAGGTTAATCAAGTAGGGACACCTCAAGAAGTACATAAGCATGGACTTCTAGGTCGAAAGGGGCAAAATTAATCAAACTCCCCATAGATAAAGGTCGGTTAGCTTTAGAAGTGAAGAAAAAAGAAAAAAAACCGCCTACGAGGATCACCCATCCATCTGAGGAGTTATTGGTATGATTGCAGGAGGTTCTACTAGAGAGGACTCAAAATTTGCTCAAAGGAAAACTTAAAGGAGGCTCGAGTCGGCTAAAGCCTCCCATGTTGAGACAACATTCCATCTTACGACAACTGCAGAGCCTATCTCATTCACTGATGATGACTTAGCACACCTCGAAGGTTGGAATGTTGATCATAAAATAGATTATCCAATGGTAGTCTTTATTGAGATTGCCAACTTTGAAGTGTGCAAGGTCTTGGTTGATAATTGCAACTCAGCTAACATTATTTTTCTTTCTACCTTAAAAAGAATGAACATAGGCCAGCTAAAATTTGAACCTGTATGCACACCATTGGTCAGATTTGGGGGATTGGAGATCATATCGAAAGGGTCGATCAACCTATCAACATTGTTTGGAGAGGCTCTTAGAAGGACGACTTTGATGGTAAATTACCTTATGGTCGATACCTTATTTGCTTATAATGTCATCATAGGTTAACCCATTCTCAATGACTTCTATTCAATTGTGTCCACCTATTACTTGAAGGTCAAGTTTTTAACCCCAGTAGGTATAGAGGAACTTTTGTGCAATATGAAAGAGGCCTAGAGATGTTACAACATCTTGATCAAGTCAAATGAGCAAAATGCTCGATCGCAACTGAAGACCTCGGGGGATGCCCATGTAGCGAAACTCAAAGAGTCCCAAGCCAGCAAGAAATAAAAGTCGAAGACACCAAAGTGGAGCCTATTAGGGACTTTAAGACCATTGAGCTTGAACAGGGAAATGCCGACATGATAACCTGTATTGAAACTGATTTGGACCCTCACTTGGAGTGTCTTATGATTGATTTTCTAAGAGAGAATATCGATATATTTGCATGGAAGGCATCCGACTTGCAAGGAATCGACCACAACATTATTGTGCACCGCCTTAATGTAGACTCCTCGTACAAACTAGTCAGGTAGAAGACGAGAACGTTCAATGTAGAGAGGATATAGATCAACAAGGAGGAGGTTAGAAAACTCCTAGATACTGGTTATATTGTAGGAATTCAATATCCCTTTTGGCTTTGTAATGTTGTTCTAGTTCCAAAGAATGAGGGGCAATAGCAGATGTGTAATGATTTTACAGATTTAAATAAAGCATGTCCTAAAGATTCTTACCCCCTATCTCAGATAGATTCATTAGTTAATTCAACTACTGATTGTGAGTTATTGAGCATGATGGATGCATTTCAAGACTATCATCAGATTTTCATGGCTCCTGAGGATAGAGATAAGACCTCCTATGTGGTTCTAAATGGGCTATACAGTTTCTTGGTCATGCCTTTTGGGTTAGAAAATGCCGAAGCAATTTACCAATGGCTCATCAATTTTATGTTCAAAGAACAAATTGGTAAATTGATGGAGGTTTATGTTGACAACATGATTGTTAAAATAGAAAAAGCTTAGGATCACTTGCTCGATCTTAGTCGCAATTTTGCAATCTTGAGAGCCTTTGGTTTAAAATTAAACTTAAATAAGTGTACATTCGGCATTTGAGAAGGAAAATTTTTGGGCTACATGGTCAGCTAAAGAGGTTTTGAGACCAATCCATAAAAAATCCAAGCAGTTCTTAATGTCATCCCTTCGAGAATAGTCCGGGATGTTCAGAGGTTGGTTGGAAAGATTATAGCCTTAGGAAAGTTCATTGCAAGATTGGCCAATAAGAGTTTATCCTTTTTAAAATTCTCATATTTACCAAGAAATTGGGCTTCCAATGGACTGTGTAGTGTGGTCAGGCACTAGTTGAATCGAAATAATACTTGGCCTCGCCCCCCATGTTTGCAAAACCTGAACTAGGCAAAGTACTTTGGGTATATTTAGTGGTCTTAGCGGCATCAATCAGCTCAGTACTAGTCTCGAGATGGCACCTATCGATCGGTCTACTATTGTAGCAAGTCACTCCATGGGTCAAAGCATAATTATTTAGAGATCGAGAAATTTGCTTTAGTATTAGTGAATGTGGCTTGAAAACTGCGACCATATTTTCAATCTCATTCTATTATAGTGCTAACCAACCAACCATTGAAACAAGTATTGATGAAGCCTGATACATCTGGAAGACTAACCAAATGGGCAATTAAATTGGGAGAATTCGATATTACTTTCCAACCTTGAACAGCTATCAAAGCACATGTTCTGGCTAATTTTATTATGGAACGAGTTGACCTGCCCAAGTAGGATCCTAAGACCCCTTTTCTTTGGACCACAAATGTTGATGGATCATCGACCATATCCAGTGGAGGAGTAAGCATTGCTCTCCACTCCCCAGATGTAGAAGAATATAATTTTGTAATAAAGTTGGATTATGCAGTCACAAACAATGAGGCAGAATACGAGGCCCTTCTCATAGGAATGAGAATAGTGCTTGAGTGAGGGGTTGAGCACCTAGCTACAATTACAGACTCCTAATTAGTGGTCGAGCAAGTCGATGGAAATTTCAAAGCTAAAGACGTGATGATAAGCTGGTACTTGGCCAAAGTGAAGCAGTTGCAACAATCATTCAAAAGGTTCACTCTTGCTCAAATACCTCAATCAGAGAATGAGCAAGCCGATGCTCTTTCAAAATTTGCCAGCTCCATCAAGGGGACGAGGGATAAGAAGATCACATTTTTGGTCTCTGATAAACTATCAATTAGGCCCCTCAAACAAAATTTGATAACAAGCATTGAAGGAAAGACAGCTTCTTGGTAGACTCCGATCAAATTATATCTAAGCCAAGGCACCATCTCCGAGGATAGGAACAAAGCTCGATGTGCTCAGGGTTAGGCTTTCAAATTTGCTCTTGATAAGCATGGTCAGTTGTATAAGAGGTCAATCTCTGGCCCCCTTTTGAGGTGTCTAGACCACGATCAGGCTTTAGAGGTGTTACAAGACATTCATGCGGGTATATGTGGCAACCATTTTGGAGGAAGATCCTTAGCCCACAAAGTAATCAGGTACAGATACTTTTGGCCAATATTGTTGAAAGACTTGATGGATTTTGCCGTAAATGTACTTTATGTCAATTCTATTTGAATTTGCCTCACCAACCTGTAGTGCCGATGGTCACTGTTCAAATTTCTTGGCCTTTTGATTAGTAGGGAATTGATATTCTGGGTTCACTACCAAAATCGATGGAACAACAAAAATTTATAATCGTTGTGGTTGAGTATTTTACTAAATGGGCTGAAGCGGAGGCTGTTCCAAAGATAACAGATGCAGCCATCAAGAGTTTCATATAGAAAAACATCATATTGCATTTTGGTCTACCTAAAGTCCTTATTTCTGATAATGACACTCAATTCTAGAGCAAGAGCACTAAAGGCGGATGCGAAGCTTTAGGGATCACACAACACTTCACATTGGTAGGCAATCCCCAATCGAGCGACCAGACGTCGGTAACTAATAGAACAATCCTCAACCATTTGAAAGCCAGGATACAAGACATTGGCTCAAATTGGGTAGACAACCTCCCTGATGTGTTATGGACATACAGAACCACTCATCGAGCAACTATAGGTCATACCCTATACAATTTTGTTTATAAATCCAAAGCAGTCATCCCCTTAGAGTTAATTCAACACATAGCTCGAGTCATTCATTTCTATCTACTAAGAAATACATCAAAAAGGAAACTTATCTCAAAACTATCAACGAGCATCACCAAAAAGCGTTTAACACTATACAGCGCTATAGGTCGAAGATTGCTGAGACTTATAACAAGGGGGTTAGATTATGCCATTTTAAGGTTAGAGATCTCATCCTCAAAAAGGTTAAAGTCTCCAAGAATGTTGGCAAGCTTGACCTGAAATGGGAAGGATCATACACTGTTGTCAAAGTATCAAAACACAATGCATATAGACTAGCTAATATGCAAAGAGAAGAACTCCCTCGCCCATGGAATGCAATCAACCTCAGAAAATTTTACATTTGAGATTATACTGTAGTTACCTTTGAGTGGTCCTTGCATATACACCAGATTAGTTCTGGCTGTCCCTGATTGCTTGCCCTCAAGCCATTTGGAGTTTAGATTAGGTATTACACATGTAAGCGATGAGACCGCTTGAGAAGGTTCAAAAGGCCCGACGACATCACCCATGAAGTTGGTCAAGCGCAGCATGTACTGTGCCACGTTGACCTCTTTTTCCCTTAATTGCACCATTAGGTCCTCAACGAATGTGAACTCCTCAGCCAACTGCTCTAACTTGGCATCAACGTTGGCTTTTCTTTTTTGAGCTTTGGTTAAGGGCTTATCTAGCGCAGCAGTTGTGGTTTCTATTTTTGGGACCTCCTCCACTTTGCTTTCCTCAGGGTTAAGACAAAGCTATAGTTTCTCATTCAGGGCAGGACTTATTTTACTCTTGTCTTTAGGATAAAAAGCATATCCTAAGTGCTCGAGCTGCTTTATAGCCCTATAGAAGACTTCCTGAGCATTATCTAGGGACGCAATCGTGCTCATGTCCTGAAAGTAGGGCTAAAGATGAACTATTCAACTGCTTCATGGCGCATCTTCGGGACATGGCGGTTAATGGCCTCCCTCGCTTCATTGGTCACCTTTGCATGGCCTTGAGCCCGACCAAAAGTGTACCTCACCTGTAGGTCTAAGTGGGCCTTCTTTATTAAGGAGTCTATTCAACTCTGCTCCTCGACTGCCTTAACCAGTTGCTGTTCTTTGGAGTTGAGGTGTTCTCACAAATCGGCCATATTTTTATTCAGTTCCTCAACCTAGAGTTAAGAGGACTCGAGTTACACTTTGAGGGTTTCTATATCCCCTTCTCCTTACAACTCTTCTCTATTCACCAGTGCCAACTTAGATCTGCAAAAATATTGTAGACCAGTTGTCCCACGTGGAACACAAGGATGTTATCCCACAATCCTATAATGAAGCAAAAATGCAATGTAAAGTGTTTGATCTGATACTTACCATGTTGCAGTGGTAGGACAGTGCTTGGATGACCCCAACCTGGTTGAGGTTCATCAATTTTTGCTAGTTGGATATGAACAGCCCTAACGAGAGCTATTTTAGAGCATTGTCACCTGTCATTCTCCCTAGATGATGGAGGTCAAATCATTCATCTCCTCAATTTGGTCAGTGGTGAATCAGGGAGTAGGCAGTCGTGGGAGTTAGAATAGGGCACCATTGCCAGGCTTTCTGAGCAAGTCATAGCCTATAGCTGCTTTCTATTTTTCTTTACCTATTACAATCTTTTTAGGGGCCAAGCCCTCATGCTTGACCATTTTCCTTTTGCCCTGACCTATGGGGCTACTCGAAACACGCGTTTCCCGGTAAGTAGACTGAGTTTCCACCATCTGATCAATTTGGACGGGCGCAGGAATAGAGGTCGACCGTGTGGAATTAATAGTTATGCGGGAGCTCTTTCTCGCCTTATTACAGCCACCCAACGATTTTCCTCGTTCCTTAGAGCACGAGCTTAGGATTTGAATTAATGTTGGGCCATTACGTCTTCTCATCTACATGCACATACAATATAAGCAAACATCAAAATTGAACAGGAAGATAGAGTAGCTATAATTGCAACGGTCAACGAGAATCTATACATAATCAATTGCCTTCATGCAGGTCGAGTTAGGCCGGTGACAAGCCAGCCAATACCAAACACCTTTTCTTAATCATAACTGAGGCCTTCATATGCCCAAATCCAACTAAGTCCTAGATGAATATGTTCGGCCAACTAGGTATCTGATTTCTCGGTATCTCCATAGGCTCCCTCCATCAACCCCTTGGAATGGTGAGAACCCCTAGGCCCCAAGCATAGAAAAAATATTTTTTCCATTCTTAGCTATACGATAAGGCAAAGGATACTAAAAAGTTTCGATGAGGTTGAGCAGTCAAGTAGTAGAAACTAGACTCCTTGGTACTACCCGACTTCTGCGACATGAATAGGTGAAATAAATTTAAAATGTTGGCAAAGGAAGTTGGTTGATTATGTAAGTGCATTAGCGTGGCAAAACTATACAAGGTGGCAAAATAGTTTGGTAGTAATTGGGTTATGTAGACTTCTAGGCATATTAGGAGGTCGACAATCACTTGCGCGAGGGGAAACTTAAGCCTACATTTCATCCCTTCCTCAAAGACCATTATACACCTCAGGAAAGGTCGGTGCATTCTACCCCAAGTTCGTAGTACTAATAATTCATACTTCTAAGGGATATGATACGTTGCCCTAATTCGTATTAGGTCAGCATGGGTTATTTTGGACATTATTTTTTAGTAATGATCTAGTGTAAATAGTCGACCCCAGTAAGGAGAAACATCACTTGAGTCAATATCCCCCTTAGAAACAACCCTCACATCGCTCGAGCTACTAGAACTACTTGAACTCGAGTTTTCACTCATTGAACTACCTGACTCTCTCTTGTGAGAGGTTTCAGATATGCTTCCACCCTTGATCTCCCTCTGATATGCCACACTCTCAGACCTAGTATCCTTACTATCAAACTGGTAGAAATTTTTTCACAAAAGAAAAATAGAGAAAAAGAACAAATGGGCAAAGTAACTTACAGTAGATATCTGGCAAGCTCTAAGCGTACAAAGGTTGAAGAACTTCAAAGGCATAGATTCAGCAAAAGTGTAAATGAAAGCATATATCACCATTATTTATAGGTGTTTGTGCATGGGAACCCAAGCATCAGTTATGATTACACACTACCCCATACACTTTGTATTCTGTAAAATAACTAGCACATTAAATGCAGCAAAATTGCAACAAACCTTGGTCGATAATTCAAAAACCCTAGTCAATTTGGCAAAACCCCGATCGAGTATGGATGACCACCCAAAAACCTCTCAATTACTCTTTGCTCCTGCTCGTCAGTGGGCTCGATCAGGACTGTGAATAGGGGAAACTCATGATATGGGATAGTCTAAGAGGCCCATTTAGCCCAACAGGCCTAACATCAGTTCTAAATTGCCCAATAGGCCCAACATATTCAATAATAATTATCTGGTCGAGTGCGTGGTAACTGACTTCACTCGACAAAAATCTTCATCCATTTCAGCATATTTTCTTTTCTCAATAATCAACCAACTCAGCCTGTTCAATTGATATATCAACCTGGAAACTCACTACGACATTAACTCAGATCCACGCCATATTTATTACTCTGATAGGCAACATGCCTCTACATTAATGGCGCGTGATAGTCGTTATAGTAGTTGCCACCACCTTTGGTAGGGAGGCACCTACTAGAGGTACATTCACCATGAAAAATAGGAGATGAAGCTACCTGGAACAGTATCGAGATCTAGAATGACCATCAACCCCTTGGCAGAGACAAAAGTCAAATGCATTTGGTAAGGGCATCTTTGACAAATCGCATACTGGGAGAAGGTTATAAATTCCTCATAGCCAACCACAATTTAGGTAATGCCAAATATACTATAAGCTCTCCATACTCTGTTCGTCTAACTTATTTTGATCAGAACTGACTTGAGCGTTAGAGTGCCTTAGCTGGGGACACCTCGACTAGTTTAACGTGTGTTGTTGTTGTAGATCTCAAACTTCTGGAAGAACATTAGTTGGATTGCTAGACCTCTCTGGTCGAACCTACCCCAAATAATACCCCTTTTACTATATAAAGCTTTCAACCTCATCAAGTAAGGTTGGAGAAGAGGATGAATTGATTAGTTTGTCTAGTTTAGATGATGATACACCTAAGCATCATTCTTATAAAAAAAGAAGTAGAGGATATGATGAAAATCCACATGATTGTAGGTACAAAATTTTCAAATGCTCAAGTATTTAGAGAATTATGTAAGGGAAGGATTTCAATTAGAGTTTATGAAGAATGAGAATACCAAAATAACTGCAAGGTATGCCTATCAACATTACACATAGAGGATTCATGCTTGACCGATAATAAGGGATAAAGTATTTCAAGTTAAAATTATTAAAAGAGAGCATGTATGCACTAGGATGTATGAGAATAAGCTTGCTAAGTACGGCTACTTAGCTAAAAGGTTGGAGAATATAATTAGAGACAATCCACAAATTCTAGAAAGAGAAAATGCTAGCTATTATTAGCAAACAAAATAGGGATTCAAGTAAACAAATGGAAAATAATAGTTGCAAAGAAAAAATGCTTTGGCAAATATAAAGGGGAAGGATGGATTGCAATATAGAAGGTTGTGGGATTATTGTGAGATTATGAGACACAAGAATCCTAACAGCAAACTTATCCTTAGAAAGGTTGATGGAAATGATCCCCCTATGCCTAAGAGATTATATTTTTATTTTGATGACCTTCTTCTTAGCTAGCTATATGCTAATTATTGGCCTTGATGGTTGCCTTTCGAAGATTGCTTTTGAGGGACAACTTTTGGTAGCAGTTGGTAGAGATAGCAATAACAACATGTGGTCTATTACTATGGCATGGTCTTTGTAGAGAATGAGGAAACCTGGACTTGGTTTTTTGGAGAGCTATTAGATGATATCGAGGGTTTTGGAAAGTCCAAATGGGTGTTTATATCTGACAAGCAAAAGGGTCAAATTGAGGCCTTAAAAGACTTGGTCCCTAATAGTGACCATATATTTTGCATCAGACACATGTACAAAAATTTCTAGAAAAGGTTCAAGGGACCAGAGCTTAAAGAATTAATCTAGAAGGTTGCCTCAACAACAAACAAGATAGATTTTGAAGACTTCATGAAGAAAATTGAGAAAGTTGACCCTAAGTTGGATAAAAGGATAGAAATTGCTACTAAGTGGTTGAGAAAGATCCTTCCGGCATTGGAGTAGATCTCATTTTCAAACTTACAATAAATCTAATGTTTTGGTGAATAATTCGTGCAAGTCTTTCAATAGTTACATCCTTGAGGCTAGAGATAAGCCAATCATTATGATGTTCGAATGGATTATAACTAGACTCATGATAAAAATCTAATGCAAAAGAGAGCGTATTGAAAAAAATGATGGCTCCATTTGTCCTAACATTTTGAAAAAGATCAACAAGTAGCACAAACTTGCTAAGAATTGGTGGACGGGATGGTGTGGAGGAGATGAATGTGACTTTACTGATAAGTATGTTGTTGACCAAGCTAATGATAGTTGCACATATGGTGTGTTCCAATTGAATGGATCCCCATGTTGTCATGCATATGCTGCTATTTCTAAAAAGCAAGACAAGATTGATGATCTTGTGAACACTTATTACAGTGTAAAGTTGTATAAAAAAGTTTATCAATTAGTTATCCACAGTATTCCTAGCCAGAAGCATTGTATCAAAGCCCCTTTTAAGCTATTGAAGCCCCCAACCTTGAAGAAGAAACTGGGAAGACCTAAAAAGTTGAGGAAGAGAGGACTAGATGAGTTGCAAAAGAACACTTCAAAAAGAAAAGTTATGACTCATACTTGCAAGAGATGCTTCCAAACATGCTATAACAAAGGCACTTACAAGAATCCTATGCATCCAATTCTAAACTGTACAAGGTATGTGATTACATTTCTATTCAATTTATTACTATTTTAATTTCTTTCCTTCCTTTTTAATGTTCAAATTTTCTTTGTAGGGGAGCCTCTAATAGAGATGAATACTCAAGGTTCAATTGTCTCTCCTGCCAGTCAAGCTTCTACAACTAATAATGTCTAGCCTCTTCCTATCTCTATTCCTCAATCAAGAACAATAAGGGTAATTAATTAATATTTATTTTTCATATAGTATGAATTTCTAGTAATTTACTCACTTTTAGATTTAAAAATTATAGAAACAATCAACTTTAGGAGATGAAGGAACATGCTAAAGCTTTAGGCATAAAGCATTGTTTGGCAAACAACCTAGAAGAGGAATCAAGACCAGATTCAAGAGTAGCAACTTCAGTAACAGCTCCAAGTGCATCAACTCCAGCTCCCAATAGGTCAGCTCTTGGTATATCAGCTCTTCGTGGTTCAGCTTCTAGTGGGTTAGCTCCAATAGTTGCAATGCTGGTTTCTGGATCTAAAGTAGGAGTTGTGTAGAGAAAAATGAAAGCAATTGTACCTGGTGTATTGGAAAATATTAGGGCAAGGGCATTACAAAAAAGAAAAAAGAATTAGGGGAGGTAAAGTAGTAATTTCTTTAAAGTATTTTTGAAGCCAAATGTATTCTTCAACATTGATTTCTAGACCATGTAGTATTGAAGCTTAATTTGTTACATTTTTTGGAAGGTTTTAGTGGCAGGGGAGCTCCTTATGTATAAAGGTTGCTTAATACAACTTTATGTTGATAGTGTTATTTTTGAGAATATCTAAATCTTATTTTAGTTATATAACACAATTGTTTAGTTTCTTGGTATTTTTTGGATTGGTTATTAGTTGGTTGCCTTTAGATTAGTTCTATGATGGTTTTGGATTGCTTTTGTTCAGGTTTTAGATTACTTTTGGCTATTTGAAGATGAGGGATGACAGATTTGGAATTTTGCATCTTTGTGCAAGTAACCTATTTTTGTTATTTTCTATAAAAATAAGAGCCTTCCACCACATTTTGTTTTTTACAAAGAGTGTTTATCCCTCTTATGTTATATAAAAAGAGGAATATACACTCCCTGTGTCACTAGTTTTTTCAACAATGAACATTATAAGTACATCAATAAGTACATAACAACCAAAATCAACAATTCAAAGGTGTTTATTAACCGGAACATAAAATTACATTGAAAGTACATTAAACTTACTACAAATACATTGAAAATAGATAAACTACTTCATGAAGATGTTGAAAATTAACATTGTTAATAGGACACCACAAACAACCTAAGAAAATGAACATAATTTTTAGGCATCTCAGACTCCATCAGTGTAAACATCCTTGGCACAACTTCATGGTGTTTGGAACAAGAGTAGTAAAACTTCCCCTCTGAAGGTTTTATCTTAAACTCCACCACTAGAATTTTAGCTCTTACATTGCATCCACATTCTGGAGTTTTCCCATATTTCAAGTCAAGGGCAACATGCATCTATGCTTCTCTACTTTTATTCCTCACTCTTGAATTGGATGAAGACATTTTGCAAATTTCTAGGGCTTCAAAGATAGAAATAAAGGAGGAATGAAAAATATGATGGAAATTAATGTATGCAATGGGAAAAGTGGGAAAAACCAAAAAAATAATATGGAAAAATATGATGGAGAGATAAAAATGCAATTTTTGTAGACAAAAGTCAAGAAAAATGCATGCCTACTTGCACAATAGAGCATGTGAGCATCACTTAGACGCTCAAGGTGTCGAGACAATTCATAAAAATAATATGAGTAGGTTTTTTACCTGCTTTTTTTTCACAAGGGGGCAAACCTCTATAATCGTACTTTTGAGCAGGCTTAAATTAAATTTTCCCAATATTTCAACTCAATTTTGTGAGAACTTTGCCTACCAATTCACACACACGCACATAGGCATGAATATGGAAAAAATTCGTTCTTGATTTAGATTTGAATGCCTTTTAATATCTACTTTAATTTAAATCTTGTGCTTACTAACAAATCATTAGGGAAGTTGGTATGTTCCCTGAAAAAAGCTGTAATGCCATAGATTTGTTTCATAGTCAATTGATTACCTCACTTTTATTTTATTTTATTTATTATTTTTGTTAAGTTGTAGTAAGGCATGACTTTTTGCAATGTTTTGAAAATTGGATAGGACTACCAATCGGACCAGTGACTGGAGGCCAGTCCGATCCGATTGAAGAGTAAAAGCCGGTGGTGGTCAAAACTAGTAAGAACGGGTCAAAAATCAGTTAAACTGGTCAAAAAGAGATCAGTTGAACCGATTCATTTTTTTTTTGAAACTTTCAAATTTTTTAAGAAGAAAAAAAAGTAAAAGAGGAAAGGGAAATTATGAGTTATAGATGATGATTAAAGATTTTAGGCATGTAATTTTTTTAAACATGGTTTTATTTTTTTGAAATTTAATAAAGTGGTAGTTATATGTAAATGACACTGAATGTTTATGTTTAATTTGCTATTTTATTTTATTTAATCTCTCTTAAATTAAGTCAAATATTTAGTGTAGAAGAATTTATTTTTACTTTGAGTTGAAGTAAGAAATGAATGATTACTTAAATTAATGTGAAACATGAATTTTTATTTATTTATAATTGATAAATTGTGAAATAGTATTATTTTTTAAAAGTGTACTTAAAAATAAGTAAGTTGAATTTTTTTTTGCAAATAATATTCTTTTTATATCAATTGAAAGTTTTATCTATTGATAATATTAAAATGTTATATATATTTATAAAATTAAATATAATTATTACGTCACACCAGTTCAACCAGTGATCGAACTGGTTGAACCAGTAAGCAATAAGGTTATCGGTTCATTGTCTAGTTTGATTTTGAAAACATTGAATTTTTGAAAAAATATATTTATATATATATATATATATAATAAATAGATAATATTAAATTATCTCTTGATCAAATAGTGATAATTAATATTTTAGATATATATATATATATGCATTTTAGTAGATATTTTATATTTTGGGGAGTACAAGTTATAATTAGACTTGAATTAATATCATTGATATGGGATAATCCAGTAGGCCCAACAGGACCAGCTTCAAAGAGACAGCTCATGAGGCCCAAAGGTACATCTATCTGGT
>JACGDI010005863.1:216639-227508 GCA_014898725.1 Jacaranda copaia
ATAGATGCATAAGAACGGCAAAACTGTATAGGGTGGTGAAGCAGTTGGGTAGAAATTGGGTGATGCAAACCCCTAATCCTATGAGGAGGTCGATTATGGGCTCGACAATTGGGAACCTCAAACTACATTTTAACCCTTCCTCAAATACAGTGATAAACCCCCGGGAAGATCGATGCATCCTATCCCGGGCCCTTGGTGCTACCATTTCAAATTTGTTGGGAATGTGGTAGCCCGCCCTAATCCTCACCAAATCAGCATTAGTTATCGTTGAGGCTATTTCAGTATAGTGATCTAGAGTAAACAACTGACCCCGGCTAACAGGCATCTAGAAGCCTCCCCCTCAGACACTACTCTAACCTCTTCAGAACTACTACTAGTATGCGAATTACTGGTTTTACTCGAGGATGAGCTAGATTGTGCGATGCTCTCACTCTCACTATTACCCCTATGGACCATGTTCTCAGACATATTGCTACCAGAATCAGCACTAGCAGACATGGTTCCACAACGTAAAGGCAAAAAATAACACAGGTATAGTAGGGACACTTATAGTGTTGGTTTCTCAAGTGAAAGGTGTGGAGTAAGACACTCTTCAACAATGGAGACTATCTGATATTCAAATCGCAAAAGTATGAATGAAGGGACTTCTCCCCCTATTTATAGGCAATCGTGTATGGAAAATCATGTAAATGCCATCATGAAAGCCTGCCCCGTACGCTTCGTATCTTGCTCACTGATAGCCACATTAAATGCAAAGAAACCGCCTCGGACCCTGGTCAATATTTCAAACACTCGGGTTGGAATTTCAAAAACCCAGGTCGAAAGCTCAGAAATCCTGGTTGCCTGCTATGTTTGAATATAAACTTCCTGCTCCTTCTCATCAACGAGCTTGATCAGGATCGGGAGTTGGGGAGACTTATGATATAGGATAATTCAATAGGTCCAACAGGCCCAGCTTCAAACGAGACAGTCCATGAGGCCCAAAGGTACATCTATCTGGTCAACCTGTATCAACCTCATTTGGTAAGCCCCGCGGTCGATCAGTATTGACCTAAGGGCCACTTCAAAAGTTTTAGCACTCAAGTCTGGTCGACATGAATCGACTTCCGGGTATAAATCGGACAGCTAGAATCCCTCGGCATGGGTGACACATGGCAGCTGATGTAACCGCTGCCAACAACTCTGACAACCCTGTCAACAACTCTGGCAGGGATGTGCTCTTACTGGCATGGTTATCCGAAAAAATAGGAGATTGAGCCACCTGGCACAGTACCGGGATCTGGACATGGAATGACTCCCAACCCCCTGGCATGGGAAAAAACCAGTGCACCTGATAAGGGTACTTGGGTAAAATTACGCCTACAGCAGGCTATAAATACTACAAGCCCAACCACGCTCAAGGTAATGCATTTACACTATTCACTATACACTCTCTCTGTATTCTGCTCTACCAGAACTAACTTGAGCGTTGGAGTGCCTTAGCTGAGGGCCTCTCGGCTAGTTGACGTGTGTTCGTAGTTGCAGATCTCAAGCCCAAAATCATTCAAATCAACAGGAGTACTTTACTCTCCAACTCAAAGCAGCATCAATTATATTAATACAAGAAGTTGAATTATTGAATTCTAGAAATTAATAATATAGATATTAGAATTATAGTGGGATTATTCTAATCCTAAAAAAAATTAATTAGAGTCATATTAACAAAAAAGAAAAGAGAGAAGAAATACGAGCGATGAAACTAGAGGACAGTGGCTGGGGTGGCAATTAAGGAAAAGAAAGGAAGGGAGACGGACAAGGCCGACATAAATTTTTGGTAAGAGATGCTTAAATGTTTGACCCTACAATTTCAAAGAATTCTTTCACGTTGAGGAAAATGCCCCACCTCCTTAATTATACCCAACATGGCACATTGGTCCCTAAAAAAAAAACTGTTCTTCGACAGATTTAAATTTAATTTCTTGTACTTACTTTTCTTCCTTTTCCTTTTAATTATCTGTAGGTATTTTAATTGTGATTTTAGCGGCTAATAAATAATAGCGGTTCATTGAATTTTTTTATAGATAAGATTATTTTGGGGAGATAATTATATGAGGTGTTTTATAATTATGCATCAATTGTTACTTTTCATAATAAATTAATTATTCTTGAGAGCTGGATTAATATTATTTCCCGATAATCTCAATGGTTTAAACGATAATAAAAGATGGCTTTTCTTTTCATAGGTTTCTGATGATATATGTATGTCCGGATATATATATAGGTGGAACTTGACGGTTGCTTCGTGTGTGTAATTTTGTATATATAAGGAATCTACCAGATTATTTGTGTATGTGTAATTTATATATATGGAATCTAACAGCCTATTTAGTATATGTGTAATTTTGTACATCTATGTAAGGAATCTAATAGATTGGTGCTATTAGAAATCAAATTTTGTCTCTTGAATGGTGGGGTTATAGTATGATTACATATGGAGAGATATACATGCTGCACATGGAAATTGTTAAACTTTGTAGAAAACAAGTGGGAACGTGCGTTTAGTATGCCAAATTTTAGAATCATGTGAGGAGAATACATACAATTTTTCAAGGAGGAACTTTGCATTGATAGCCACATCATTCAAGTGTAATTGTGATGTTTATTTGTAATCTTTGAAAAATCAATTAGGAAGGATTAATTTGATTAAGATTTTCACATTCCGTCCTTGGATAAAAATAATGGAGGTTTTGTAATAATCAGGAAACCAAAAATTTAAAGATGCACTTTGTTGGTTGATCTTGATAGTACGTTATATTATTCTCTTGGAAAGATATCATTTGACTGTATAAATTAAATTGGGAGGCTAATCGAGATGAATATGACTTTTGTATTAACAGGCGACATGAAACTTAATACTTTAGGGTTAGTCTTGATCCTATTGATGAGTACATTGAGCGCGTATTCCTATGTATAACATATAATCTTATCTTTTAAAATTCAAAATGTTCTATAATGTAATGCATTCTATCAAACTTTTCTTTAATTTATAGTGCACTATATATATATATATATATATATATTTCATTGCACACCTTAAATTCTCTTATTTTATTTCAAGATAAACGAAAACATGTTCTTTTATGATCTTTTTTTTTTAATTTAATAATATTTCTAGACTAGCAATTACATTTTATGATTAAATTTACTATTCTAATTCCTATATATTGGATCCAACTAGGTCTGGGTATGTGAGAGACTTTATCGGGTGGCAGTGGGCATGTTGGTTGAATGCCAAACCCTATGGCCTAATCCCCCTAATGCACAGCATAAGCCGTTTGCGGCTGAGGTAGGCCATTGGATTTCATGAGGACCTAGGCTCAATCACTGTTTGGTAAGTTCATGCCCTGTTTGGTGCGATAAGGGACTATTACGGTAAGAGTTATAAGGTTGACTGGCTGTGGTAAACACTGATTCGATCATCGCATTTAAATATCAGTCTATTAAGAATGTTTATCTTTATATTTCATTTTGCTATTGTATAACAACCATTTTTCATTCTTTTTTCAAGTGTTATGACTATTTCTCACTATTATCTCAAGTGTTTATAATTGTTTCTCATTGTTTTTTTCAAGTGTTTATGACTGAGCATCATTTTGGTTATGTAATACTTGTAAACTTACCTTGCACACACACTTAGCACTTACTAAGTCCTTTACTTACACTCTACCTTTTTTTAACTTCCTTCTAGCAAATTTAGATCCTAGCTCTAGGGAAGAGGTAGATCCTATATTTGATGAGTACCAGAGTCGAAAGTTTTTTCTTTTCTAATGAAGAATTAACAGTAGTTTTAGTATTATTACTATGTTGGTAAATAGTTTCTTCTCTTTTAATGAAATTTTTGTTGAAGATAAAGGATTGGTTATTTTGAGTTTTTCCATGTTTGAAATTTATTTTACTATTAGGAATTATCAGAATTTTATTTATAATCATGATTTTAATTGGTGAATCATGTATTAGAATTGAATTTCATGCATCAAAGCTAGACCTTATGGTTTGATTTTAGGCTGTGACAAAAGGCCTAAAATACTCAAATTAGTATTCGATAGAAGAGGGTGTATGTGTAGAGAATTATGGAGAACTAAAAGATAAAGATTATGCACCTCATGATCTTGTAACTAAGTATTTATAATGATTAGTTAGAGTTTGACTAGACTCAAATGTGTTTAACTATTGGGCCTAATCCGCTAAGATTTCATGACACCAAAGAATAAATGTGGGCCTCAATTTAGGATCCATTTATTTGTTGACATCACATCATAAAAAATTTGGGTGGGCTTTGAATGAAGGACTATTTATTTATAGACTAAGTTTACTAAAGACTAAAAGTTAAGAAACTTACTAGATGCTCAGCGTGTGTCTTGATGGATATAGTCTCTGTAGTATAGAGGGAACCATTGGTCCCAGAAGCCCAATTCTTTTTGACTTGCACGGACTTCTTCTAAGAATCTTAGTTGCTAGTGCCAGTATAAGGCAATTCAAATGTCCTCGCCAATTCATTTTGGCCTCTTGCCTCTTCTAGGCGTGGCCGTACATGTCACTTAGTTGGTGATCCCTTCTAATGTCAAAGGCCTTCTAATAATGGCCATTGAGCTGGAGATCCCAAGTGACATATCTCTATGAAATAAAAGAAAATCAGTTAGTGTACTTACAATACACAAACGTACTTAATTTGTACAAATAAGTATAGTAATAACATTTATATATTTTTCACTCCCTGATCATCAATTCTTCAAGGGCATGTGGAATATCTAACCAGGTCCTACGAGACTCTTGTACCTTGCTCTTAATCACCCTAGTTAAGAACTCGGTACCATCAAGTGAGGATGCATAATTGTATAAAATAATTCTTAACATTAATGTATAATTACTAAAAATAAAATAAAATAACATTTATATAACAATTCAAATTCACCCATGGTGTCTCCTAAGACACAACCTTGCTAAACTGTCGAATGGGGGTCTAATCCTCCCTCGTCTAATGTTTGGCCAGCTGAAGAATAGATTGCTAGTGATGCTACTGTTGCTGATGTGGAATGGTTGAGTAGAGCTCGAAGGGAGTGCTACATGGAGTGATAGATAGTGATGGAGTACCTGCATGTGGCATGAGTGGTGGTAGGGGTGAGTAATGTTGGATGTAGGCATGGGGAGCGATATGTGGATGACCTCACAGTAGCAGAAGAGGACGAGGGAGGAATACTATGGCATTTTGTAGGAAAAAGGCATAGAGTAGGCATAAACTAATGACCAGTCGACAAGGTGGTAGAAAACTAGTCATTTGGTAAGTGTGTTTGATGGGTTGTGAAATTCATCCCCACACCTTGGCCAGAATCCCAACCTTAGCTGATGGTAGGGGAACAGAAACTAGACTGATATGCCATCTATAAAACAAAAACAAACATCACATATGGACAATAATTAATATTATTATAATAACTTAATATTTGCGTATGTCAAATGCATAAGAACAGTTAACAACTAGACTTGATAAGGCAGATTAGGTAACGTTGAAGTTTAGATATATAAAATATATTATTCATGCATCTAATAAATTCTTCAATCTTTCTATCTACCCAGATCTATTATTGTAATAAAAGGACAATCTTAATGGTTCATTGACATTTCAATCCTTGATTGGTTGTTATTTACAATAACAAATTCAGGTAGACAAAAAAATTGAAGACTTTATATAATGAATGAATTTATTTTGGAAAGAATTTTTTATTGAGCATGTAAGGCTATAGACCAATTATATGAGTTGGAGACTCATATAATACCCCTTTTCTAATCAGTTATTATTTGGTTCAAATGTAACAACTCCCTACCAGAAATGCTATTATTGTGGAAAATTATATATTCTTCGATCATAAGTTAAAAATTAACTTAAGGCTAGCCTTAAGTGGATTTTCAGCTTATGATCATAGAATAATTTTCCATAGTACTAATATTAATCTTTAGGAGTCATTCCATTTGTCTTTTTTTGGATTGTTAGAATAGCATTGTAAAGATGAGATGATGAAACTTTTTATTCTTTGTGTTTCTATCTTTTGAAAATCTTTGAGATAGATGGGGTTGAGATGAGTTTGAAGAAGAAGTTACCTAGTATAATAGGCTATACTATAGTTTGAGGCAATTATAATTTGATTATACTTGACAATTTACATTATTTTTAGTTAAATTCTTAATCATTTAAGTTTAAAATAATTTGTAAGGTAACCATTTGGAATAAGATGGAATTTAATTTTGTAAGCTACCTTGGTTATTTTAGATAGTCTAACTTATCCTATATAATTTTTTTTTGAATATTTAGCCTCAATAATATTTCTTTATGACCTCAACATTAATTATCATTCTGTAAGATACCTTGCCTATTTCAGAACATCTAAGTTATCCTATAAGTTAACCTAGACTCAATTATGAACTAAAAGGCCTCATTTATTTTGAAGGATTGTGTGTAATAGATACACAATCCAAGCACTCCAGCTTCTTGGTTAGTATACTTGGAGCCCATGATTGATAAATGGCCTAATCATAATAATTCTGCATCCTATGTTAGTAGCGTGATTATTAATCTTAAGGTTACAGACTTTAAATAAGTGTAGAAGAATCAAGAAGAAATTATGGTAAGAATTTGAGGTTAATTATGCCATCTTATCAATTATCAAAAGACATAATTTCATGACACGAAACAATGAATTATATAATATTAGGATACCTTATCGCAATTTTATGAAAGCAAACAATTTATTGGCCTATATTTATATGTGTTCTAGATGAAATATCAATTCTAACATACTAAACTTGATATCAATTCTAACATATTAAACTAGATATCAACAATTTCTAACAATTTTAAACTAAACATACTAACATTCCCAAACCAACATATCAAACTAACACATTAACTATACTAAATCAAACTAGCATATCACACTAACCTAGTAACAATTACTTATACTAACATATCAATACTAATATATCAGTACTAATATATTAATACTAATATATCAAATTAACATGCTAACAATTAATCATACTAAACACATAAATAATTTCAAATTAACATTCTAATGTACTAAACTAACTAAACAAACAAAAATTAGAAAAAAAAAATTACGAAAAGAATAACTTACCAAATAAACAATGGAACAACAAATTGGTGGGCAGCGAGTGGTGGCGATATGAGGGCGGTGGCGATGGGTGGAGGCATTTCGGGCACAGAGGATGAAAAAGGTTGAAGGAAAAGAAAGAAAGGGAAAGGAGTGAGGCAGATTTGATTTTATTTAGTTTTTCGATGGAATTTTTTGAAGGAAACTCAATTAAAAAATAATTTTTTTAAAAAAATTACAAATTATGAATGGATTTTCTATTTGAAATATCCCTTAACAAAAATTTTCAATGGGATTCCAATAGAATGGCCATTAGATATATTCGCGCCAAAGCACCTCCAAATTTATAGATTGTTTTCCATCAATTTACCGTCAGATTTTCAAAGAACGAACTTTTCTCATAAATCTGTTGGGAATTTCGGACAATCAATTTCCCTAAAAGTTTTTCATGGAAAAAATAGTGTCTTTTTTGTAGTGAGTATGTATTGTTGAATTGGTAGTTATTTAATTCAAACTATTAAAGATTGAAAAATATTTATTCAATTTTAATAATAACGTTAATATGACATAGCAAAATGTTTTCTATCAATACATAAAATAGAATATCAATAAATATATTTTAATGGATAAAATATCACATTAACTAATATATCTCCATCCATACCTATAAAATATACATCCTGTAGGTGCGAAGTACACATTCCGTTAAATACATAATATCCAATAATAAAAAAATTCTTATTTTTTATATTGCCAAACATTAAATAATGCATAAAATAAAAATATTTATTTCAAACAATGATTGAATTTAACAATTTAGGTACATTATAATAGCAGCCAACTTAATTCATAATCTAACTCTTATAAATTTACAAACTAGCAAGCTTTTAAAGAAAATTTTCACACTTTTTTTAACAAAAAGAATACTTTCTCTATTTTTTACTTAACTAAGAAGAGATGAAGTGAGAACAGAATTATTATAAATAAATTGAATACACAAGAAAGTTTTATTTTTCTTTCTAATTCTAGATAAAAAAAACAAGTAGTTCATTAAAAATATAAGATTAAACAAGTAATATAAGCTTTATTTATTTATCTAAATTTAGAGGAAACCAATTTACATATAAATCACTCTGAATCATTTAAATCATATTTCATCAAATAAAAATAAAAATTTATTGTTTAAAAAATAAAAAAGAACTTTTCAATTAACTAAAGCTAAAAATAGAAATTAAATTAAATTTATAGAATCACAATAGGCACAAATTTAATCCTTGAGAATGATAGAAAATAAATTAAAAATAAAAACTTCTTCAAGTATCACTCAAAAAGGAAAGAGCTCAATAGTCGAGTACTATTAGTCATTATATATTTGTAAAAGAAACATGTAAATCATTTTTTAAATGTCAAGTTTTTTATGATATATTTTATTTTAGTCATTTTTCAATTTGCACATGTTCTCATTGTTCTATTTTTCAATAAAGGATCCTTAAAATGGTAGTGAATAAATAAACTTCTATCTAAATCAATTTTATGTTTAGTTGATTTAGTATTGAACATTCTGATGTATATATATATATATATATATATAAAGCACCATCATTTATGACTATGCAGAAAATTTTTACCTATATTCTTAGATACATAAACATAATTTTCTAATGATATTATTATAGCATATATTTATTTTGACAATAAAAATAAGATACGATAATTAGGAAATATGCCATACTGAGTACAATAGAGATATAAGTATATTATTACTATATTATAAAGCGGTTAAGCGCGTGTGAATAGTGTCTGTGGGTGTGAGCCTTGTTTTCCATTTTTTCTTTTAAAAATTTTCCCATGTACAGAAACGGCATCATTTTTCTTGTTGGCTCTTTCTCAGTTTGTACTTTGCTCTCTGTTTCTTGTACATTGATTTGGCACTTTGTGATTTTTCCGGGGTCCCACACAAATGATCTACAGAAAGAATTTTTTTTCTTATTTTGTCTTTTCCACTTTTCCTGGCATTAGAAGACTCCACTTCTCATCTGATAAACTATGTTGTTTTTTGGGTTGGCTGCTTCATTAGTTTGTGCCTTGTTCTCTTTTTATTGTACGTTAGTTTGGCGTGTTCTGCTTTTTACTAAATCCACACACGTAATGGTTAGAAGATAAATTTCTGTCACCACACGTCATGGCATAATTCAATGGTTAGCCATTGAATTGGTGCTTTTATTATTATGCGTCCTGCTTCTAAATAAAACAGTGTCATTTGATAATATTATGCGTTATAAAATTGTACATTTTGCTATGATGCTTGTTCGTTATTTTATTTTGTTGTAGGAAGATTAAAAGAAAATATGAATGTATTGATTTTTTAACTAAAACAAAACAGGGATAAGACATTATCTGAAAAGGCTATGATCCCGTTTGATTTTATTTTCATTTCCATTATTTTTAAAATTTTTAAAATTTGTTAGTGGAAATGAATTAAAAATGAATTTGTATTTAGAAGAATTATTGAAAAGTAATGATTATGTTGGTTTTAATAGGTTGTAGGTGGAAAGTGATAGAAATAATGGAATAAAGAGAACAAGTATATAGGCTATTAATATAAGATATATAGGTTATTGAAAAATATATTTTAAAAATAAAAATAAAAATGATGTAGGGTGACAATGTTTCATCTAAAAATCTTTATTAATATACCGTATAAGAGTATTAATTTAATAAAAAATATTAAAAATTCAAATTTGGATCTTTAACATATTATATTGTTTAATTCCATATTTGATTAACGAATTTTAAATTACAAGATATCCATTAGTAGAACTAATCCATTAAATAATTTAATTGATTAAAAATTTCTAAAAAACAAACAGAATTCAAATCAGATTTGAATTAAAACTAGATCTATTGAGAACCCCCAAAAACCTATGTTAAATTATTGTTATGGGAAGGAAGCCCGATTAATGCCATAGAAGTATTATAAATCTTTTTCAGTAACCCTATAGTTTTTTCGAAAAATCAGACAGATCTTAAGAAAATCTGTAACATTTTATTTTTAATAATATTTTTATTCATGATGAGGTTTTTTATTTAAAAATTTTTATACTTTAGTTAGGCTTTTATTTGAAAGACTAATATATAATTTTTAAAATACTTCTGCATACCTTTTTCCATTTTCTTTTCTTTTTCCATTTTTCTCGAGCTTACATGATCGAGACACAGGAAAGTTATTAATTTTTAATTTTTATTTTTCATAACAGAATCAATAGAAAATTTTGGGTATGCTGGTGTGCATTGTGTGAAAAGATCTAAATATAATGCTAAGAAAATAAAAAAAGTGTAACAGTTCGAGAATTTTAGCAAAATTTATTATTTTATTATTATTTTTTAGTTGTTCTCGTGTGCCATTTTTCAATTATATGAATTTATATTTTGTACATATTATTTTCTCTAAGCCTAAACAAATCAATTGTCCAATCAACAAGTTGAATAGATTCTATTATTCTATATCTTATTATTTTCACAGAACCAAGTATGTAAACTTTTTTTTTCTTTGATTAAATTACAAATTACCAATTTAGTAATTTCAATATATGTGCTCATGATTCTTTCATGTATTTATTTAATTTCTGAACCTGTGAATAATGTTTTATTATTAAGTTAGATATTTACTTGCTTCATGAACAAATCAATTGCTTGCTGGTTATTTATAGTACATGCTATCAAA
>JACGDI010005863.1:227546-259355 GCA_014898725.1 Jacaranda copaia
AAAAAAAAAAAAAAACTAAAAAAGCTTTCTATATTAGTATCTTACATATTTATTTTGTATTTTAGATGTAAAAAGATTTAAGTCAATGATGTTTATTTTCATTTCAGTGTAATAAATTTAATTGATTTATAAACAACAATATTCTTTTCTTTCTCACTATAACGAGTATGATTTGTAAATAAACATTTTGAAAAAAATAATTTTTTTTCAAGCAATATCTACAGTAATACAAAATTTCAAAATAGTTTGTTTTGCCTTTCTTTTTTCACGACACTTGTTTACTAATACTATTGTAATTAAAATGCTGATTAGTAAGTGAATTATGCGTAACCCCATTTATGTATTATAGCTGCTTAAAAACATACAGGGACTTGCATCAATAATAAGAATAATAACCATATTGATCTAGATTGTAAATGCAGCACGATGGAACATACTATAGATACCATATGTATAATGGAAACGTGAAAGTGCAGGGGGAAAATCAGTTGCACCAAATTATGGAAACTAATTTTTATTTGAAGACATGGAAAGAAATTAAACAAGTTGAGGAGTAGTAAAAGAAATTTTTCTTAATAGTTTACTGGGAGATACCAGATATGTTACTCTATTATATATTTTTCCTTTATTCTTATTACATCGTCTTTAATAATTTGTGCGCTAAAATGTTTTAAGTTTATTTGTGACTTTTTTGGCTAATTCATTGTTTGAAAACACACTAAAGAAAAGACATTAATAAATTTAGTTTTAATTTTTTTTATAAAATTAATATCACTAATATACTAATTGTATTTATTTTGCATTATTATTTGGAGAAACAACTAAATATATGGGGCAATATCTACAAGTATGACTATTATGCAGTAAGTGGTATTCTTTTGCTTAATTATTAATTAAGTATATGATATATATATATATATATATATATATTATGTGACTTGCCAATGGCATTATTTTTAACATGGTATAACACGTATGCATTAGATGCGGCAACAAGCTTGGGTAGCATTCTTGGTAACTAGGAGAATTATTAATGGATGGAATGACACTGCATCAAAGCTTGGGTAGCATTCTTGGTAATTAGGAGAATTATTATTGGATGGAATAACATTGTCATGACGCACCAATTCAAGCAGGGATGCTACCTTTTTGTCCATCATGCAAGGAAGAATATAATGAATTTAAGAATTTTTTATAAGAATGATAAAGATGTTCATCATCCTTGGACAAAAGTGTCTTATAGAAAACCTCTCATTGAAGCAATTCAGTACTCCATCTAAAGCATACAGGTATACTAATTAAAATATATAAATTGCATAAAAAACCTTTTTTGTTGGCTTTATATTGAATTAAAAAAAAAATATTTTTGTTGTAGCATACATGTTTAGAACAATTATGGATATTTATAGAGCCAGTAGGCAGAGAAATGCAATTGATTTCTACACAATATCGTTGATACGGGCAAAACACACAATCAATAGCTAGACATGATATGAATTCCTAAATCATATATTGTAAATAATATAGTTTTGATTTTCCTGCACAAATATTATGGAAAATGATTAATTTCTGGAGAAACAAGATGGAGTTGATCCTTTAGTGGATTTACAAACCAGCTATAGTTTTGGAGGAAAAAAATATCATTGCTGAAGGTTATTTGATGATAGCATTTGGAAGCCAAAATTTGAGTATATTTTCTATGAATTCCCCACCCCCTCTTCCAAAAAAAAAGCAAAAAGGTTATTATTGGAAGAAGAATGTTTCAAGTAGACAACATATATTTATGTTTGATTCAAGTGGGACGGAAACAAAATATAATTGTTGCCTCCTTGTTTGTTGGAACGTAGCTCAAGTTTATGACTAAAATGGAAAAGCACCAAGACACGACTTAGAATATTTTACCTTATGTATTATGAAACAATGCCTTGATTGTTTGCGTAAGGTTAACATTTCATTTAATAGTTTGTATGTGCTACAAATTTTAAAGATTTGAAATTTTATATTGCCAAATTCTAATGCGTGATAGTAATTTTATTTTTATGTTGCTTTGTTTCTTATGACTCGAGTGTTGCCTGTAATTAGTTGGATTTTGCTCTTATAACGTTTTGATTATAATGTTGCATTTCATATTTTCAAACTTTTTCTCTTTCTATTTTATATTTCTACTTTTTTTATATATAAAATATTTATGTAAATACGTTATATTAATTTTGAATTTGAAATTTAATATTAATTTGTATTTAATGTATATCTTAAGAGAAAATATATATATATATATATATATATATAATGTAAAAGGATGCATTCAATTGTTTGGAATTCACTTGGAAGACCTCTGCCTCATCGCATGATTATTTGATCTTATTAAGAATGTTGTTTTAGTTTATTGTTATACTATTCAACTGTGGCAAGAGGAAAGTTCCAAGCACAGGACGGATTGAATATGTAGCAATGGCTCCCAAAGTCATGATGCTCCCGGCTTTGATGCTGTTCTCTAAGGGGCCTTGAGTCATACAGAGTCGAGGGTCCTTTTTTGTTTTTGGGGGAGGGGTGGGGTTGAGCTGCCTGTTTGGCCCTTGGAAAAGAAATACATAACTAGATTTAGTGTACTCTAATTCTTTGTATTTTAATATTTTTTCTTTCTTTTTAATTTTTTCTTTTTAACATAATTTGTGTACTCCAATTCTTTTTAACACTAAGTGCCCATTTATTTTTGTTTTCAAAGCTCCTTTTTATTTTCTCTTGAAAATAAAAATAGAAAGCTATTAATTTCTTCTATATTTTTATAGACATTTTTATTTTCAGTATATTTTCCTAAACATACTATTACACACTCTCTCTATTTTTATTTTTCCTTTTCTCCTACTTATATTTGTACAACTTTTAGTACAAAACACTATATTTTCAAAATACAATTCATTTTCAACTTACATAATCATTACATTTTAAATAAAACCTCCAACCAATATTTCATTTTCAAAAATGCATTTATAATTAACTTTTCATCATTCCTTTTCACCATAAACTGAAAATGCCTAAAAACAAAAAAAAACCCAAACGGCCCCTAAAAATAATTGGTCAATGCTTGCTTTGTAATTTCCTATGATTTTTTTGGTTGTGTTTTTAGGTTTCTTGGAGAAAATGTTTTGGAGAAAATAAGAAAAAATATTTTTTTGGTTGATGTTTGTTTATTTGTGTTATGAAAAAATAATTAAGAGGAAGTGTTTGTGAGGAAGTATATTGGGGGAAATAATTTTTACAGTAAATGCCACATTAGTTCATTTTTATTGGGCAAGTAGGATGAAACTTTATTTTTTATAGTAATTATTCGTGTATGTATAATTGTACAATCGATGTATATAAAATGTATAATGATTAATAAAAGATGAATAAAGTTTATTTTGGGAGTATTTTGAATATAATACTATACATTTCACAAAATATTATTGTAGAGTAAGAGTGTTTGTTTGCATATATTTTTTCAATTGAAAAATGCATTGGGAAAAACGCAAGCAAACAAGTCCTTAATATTTGTGTTTCAAGAAAAGAGGGAAAAGAAGAAGAAGAAGAAGAAGAAGAAGAAGAAGAAGAAGAAGAATCAATATACAAAATTTTGGTGCCATTTTTTCGAATGATTTTGAAAAAGACCATTTGTGAAACGTTTTTTAATAGTTATAAAATATTTTTGGTGGTTACAATAGAAATCTTAAGAATAGGGAGGACAGCGAACACCTGTGCCACTCCTTACTCTTTTTCTATTTCATTAAACAATTTTCTTAACATTAATTGCACATGTATTAGTACCTAAATGGGCGTTGACCATATATGTCTTTTTAATGTGAACTAAATTCAATTCAAAAAGAAAGTTTTTAACTTTGAATAATTAGACACTAGCATAGAATTAGATCATTAACAAACATAATGTTTCCTTTTTCAGTTTTTTGTGATTATTGGTATGAGTGCAATGCCAAATAACTATGTCATGTACAACTTAAATAAGTAATTGCTTTGTGTATAATTTTGAGTCTCAATACTGTATGACATGCGTTTTAATTATAATTTTAGACATCTTAAAGTTTATAATTGTCTTATGAAATTATATGATAGGATTGCGCATCCAAAAGTAAATTCTATATAAAAATTTACCATACTATAGTTTTCTTTCAATGTCTTAAATTAAAAATAAATTTATTTATTTAATGAAACGGGCAAGCACGGTGCACCCTACACTAGTATCTATATATAATTAAAGAGTTCAAGAAAATGAGAAAGTCAATTAAATCATTGAAGGAGAAGAAATGTAAAAAAGTAATAAGTTGACACATCTCTTTTGACGTAGCTTTGAATGAAAAGGTGTTAATTCATAAAGAAATTGTCAATATTCATCAATTTATAGTTTCTAAGAGCATATATGATTTCTTGTCAATCAAAATGTTAGTAATTATTCAATAAATATGTACTCTATGATTTTTCAATAAATACAATATATGAGGGCAAATATTGTCATATGCCAAAATTTTAAATTTTAATCTCATTTTTTAATTGGGTTTTAGAATTTATGATCCTATGTGTTCAAAAACTCATTAATTGTTTAAGGTTTAATTACATTCATTGTGGTGCTATAAGATTTAGAAGAGCTCCGCACATTTCATTGTGGCAATTGAAAAAATTAGACTTACTTTGGTTTATATGTTAAATAAATTGTATCTCGTTGTTTATTTGTCCATTAGAAGGGATTATGAACTTTTGAAAAAATATTCGATCTTGAATTGCATAGTTTCTTTTACTTCATTTGATATGAAACAAAGAATTTTCATATATGAGGGTGGAGTTATACTTTTCAAACACAAGGCACGGTATGTCATGATCTTTCACGATTAATTTTCAAATTAAAATAGGTATGGTAACTTTCAGTTGTATTGCCAAAACCAAAAATGAGCTTAAGAATATAAAACATTGAAAGAATCAGATTTATCAAAAGAAATTATGAGAAAACTTATAAAATTTATGGATAATAAATTCGTAAACAAAAATCTTTAGAAGGTTAAATGATTACCTTTCAATGAACAATATTTAGTTCATATCTTAAAAAACATGAATTAGACTAATTTAATTACAAATGTTTATCAAGTTGCTACAATTTTGGTTGAAGGAAATAATCATAACATATTAGTAGAACAAGATATTATCATTCATGCATGTAGGTTGAGGTCATAAATACAGAATAGTACATTATTATAAATATTATGACCTATTGCAATAGCCACTTCTTTTCGTATGAGGTGTATAGGATGACACCTAAACATTCAGAAAAAAGGTACAAAAATATCCAATGATACAATCCAAAAAAATGAATCTATCTAAGGGATTGTTACAAGTAGTGCAACCATTATTGGAGAATTTTAACTTTTTAATAGTTTATTCCATTGTTTATTACTCTTATTTTAGGAAGTGGTACTAGTTTTCTTTTTTATATTAACACACAAAGTTTAACCAATGCAAATAAGAATCTGTGAAGGACTTATACAACTCAAAATTTGAAGTTTCAAATTAATATAAATATATATTTGTCTATTCCTTGTTATCAAATTTTAAACATTTTTTCTATGAAAATTTTCATTTTTGCAAATTATAATTTATTTATACAAAGATCAAGTTTATGCTATCGATCCCATAGCAACATCTTTGGAAAAAAATTTCTATTGGTTTTTTAACTTAATGACTTAAGACTGGGAACTACAAGATTGATTACTATCCTAATAACCTATCAAACTCAAGATCTAAATAACAATAAAGAATGTGTTAGATTCCTTCATTAATTGGGAACTAGGAACATGAAATCTTCAACATGGAAATGTGAAGTCCAAGCTAACATTTATGATGATGGCTTGGAAACATGAAGTCAGCATTTGACACTTGGAAACATGAATTCAAAGTTTTAGAAACTTGAATTCAAATCTTTGGGAAGTTGAATGGAGATTAATGGAGTTTTGAAAATTGGCATCCTTCACACTGCAAAAGGAGAAGGGGTAAGGGAGCATTACCCATCTAACTAGAAATGCACCATATAGAGTGAAAAAGTTTGAGTAATCTCCAACTCAAACTTGTGAGTGAGCAGGTTAAACATCAAAAAGTGTTTCCACCTTTTCTTTGGTGAGATTCTTGGAATAGTGCTTCACAAGTCAATTAGATTAGCCTTGTAAATTATTTCATTGTATGACAATCTTGATTGAATGATATTCATTATATGGTCATCTGCATCTTATGCCCTTTAATTTTTTTACTTGCATTTGGATAAAGCCTATAGATCACAAAATACTATGGGATTTGGTCACGCACTGGGTGGGGATTGTGGAATAAGTCCTACACGATCGTGATCGTAAATCTTTAAAGTTATAGGATCTTATAAGAAAGGGCATCTAAGATCTGAATAGACTTGCACTAACGATGCATAAATCTAAGGGTTGGATGTTGCTCCGCTTCATGAGCAATCTTATATGAGATATGGATCAATATTGATGGGTGCTTGTTAGAGAACAAGACACTGAAGACCTTCTTGAAAAATCTACTAGATAGCCAAAGTGGCATGTTGGTAATGACAAGTTCTCTCGCTTATGCTATTGCATATTATTAGTCATTTGACTTGAGGATCCATGGTAGCCTTATGTTTAGCCCTTATGCTTTGACTCTTCCCTAGCTATTTAGCAGGCCACTCGAGAAGGGATTAGGCATGATCTGCTAGACATGGAGGTTTGTGAGATTCAAGAAGGAATTTGACTCTTCATCTTTGTGAAAGTGAGTGCATCTCCTATATATTCTCTAATGATTGATTCTCAGAAATTTTTGCACAAGGTGATGTGATAATTTGAAAAAAGGAGTTTTCCAAAGGTGAGGTTACACAACAGAATTGAACACTAAGAATAGAAATATAGTATTGAGGCTATTATGGAGCCGACTAATATCTTGCCCTAGGCCTCTTTTGAGAGATGGGAGACGGAAGGATCGTATTTGCATGGTATCCATAAAGCTAGAATGCTTCTTCAAGAGCATTCATTTTGGCCAATTAGTTGGGCTTCATGGACTTCAAGTTACACATCAACCATAGAGATTGGGTACTCTTCAATTAATAAGATTAATTGAATTGAGCTGCTTAGTTTAAAAGGGTTTAAACTAAAGTGAATTTCAATATTCTAAAGTCACAAGGAGTTGTGAGCCCATATCCAATGAATGGTAAAACCTATCGGGTCATATACAAAAGCCAATAAAATGGCCTATTGAAGAAAGGTGAATTTTTTAAGAGTTAGAAAATTCATAACCATTTTTTGGAGGAGGCAAAATTATAGTCATTTTGACTTGATCAATTTAAATGTTAAATTGATCAAATTGATTTAAGAGTTAAATTAAGATCAATTAATTAAAAGTTAATTAATTGATGTCACATGATTATCAATTAGTCAAAATTAATTTAAGGATTGAGTTAATTTTAACCAGCTTAAAACGTTAAACATTTTAACTTAAGAGTTAAGTCAAATGATTATTAATTAAATTAAAGTTTTTAATTTAATTAAGTTGGAGAGACAATTTTTGGGAGAATTATTAAATGAAAAGTTCATTTAATAGAATTATAATTAAAATTTAATTGTGAGATATTTCATTATATGAAATTGGTGCTTCAATTAAATTCACTAATCACAAAGTTAGTGGCCACCCAAGCTATGGATACTTGGCATCAACTCCTTAAAGAAGGTTTGTGACCACTCCTGTATATAGATATATAGAGTGGCCGGCCATATGATGCATGAGGTTAGCAATTTTTGTGTGATATTCTTTCAACAATATTGTGTAGTGGGAGTCTAAGTTGTTAGTTTCCCATCACTCTCTTTTTCTCTCTCCTCCTTCCACCACAATATTCTTAGCCTTTTCCTTCTCATTCTCTATAGATATTCTAGTCGTTTTTTTATAGAGAATAGGCCATTAATTTGGTGTGTGTACTTTTGCATTAGAGGCAATCTAGTTTGGTTGCTTTTTGCTCTTGACTGGAGCTATTTTTGGCAGCTTATTTTTGCCTTTGGTTGGAGTATCTATGGAGTTCAAATTGGCCTAAAATTTGGATTGTAGAATTTTAAAAGGATTGAAAAGTTTTAGTTAAAATGTCAACCCAAATGGAGAAGTCTATCCAAGGGAAAAATGGTGGTGAACTTGCTACGCCGGTGAAGAGCCCATTTAATGGTAGGAAAGAGTTTGACTCTTGCTCTTTGAATTTTTTACTTTCACCCAGGTAATTTCCCTTTCGAAATCTAAATCCTATGCATGTATAAATCCTTTTGGTGTTTTGTGGGCCAGTTAATTTAACCTTTTTGAAATATTTGGACCCTAATGTCACACAAACCTTCAAGTGGTATCAGAGCCATATTCATGCATGGACTTGGATTTTTCTTGGCTTGGATGATTGATTTTTGTGAATAACTGATCAAAATAAACATGTACTCGATCCATATGATGGGTTGGAGTGTATGGATGATTTTTCTTGTGGCTCCTTAATTGATGGATTGAATCATGCTATTGTATGCTTTAATTGTTAAATCATATGATGGGCATATTTTGATTCAATTTTCTGATGTTGTATTTTTGATTTGGCATTGGTGAATGTTATATTCTGATATGGCATTTTATGAATGGACTTAAGCTATTTTGGTCATTTTTGGGTTCAATAGGATTGGATATAATTGGAGATTTTTGAAAAACATGATTCTAGCTTAAACTTGTTTTTCAAGCATCTTTGGGCACTTGATATTTCAGTTTTAAAAGGTGTATTAATCTGAAATATTCATCCATATTGTGTGTTTTGATGTTTAGAAGTTATTCTAAAAATCTTGGTGTACAAAAATTGAGCAAGAAATGGCCTGGTTCGCACTTTACCTTAAAATATGGGTGCTACCGGCAGTTGGCAGTTGGCAGCTCTTAGCAAGGCTGTGACCATTTGGTTGCTACCCAACCTTGAACTAGCCTCAGCCAAAAGTGCCTTGTTTGGTCTTGAATGAATTTTGAGCTTTTTATGTTCCTTTAGTGACCAAGGTGGTGTTGAAACGCACATAATGGTTGAACAAATATTGTGCAAACTATCAAAAAAATGTGTTGGACACATTTAAGTACTTTAAAACTTGTTTAAGTTGATCTCCAAATATGGAAAAATTATGATGCATAAATGTCATGCTTGTTTTTGCATGACCAATTATTTGTTAATTTAATTAGCACTTAATTGTTGGAGTTGAATGTCAATTCTTGGTTTATTTATTGTTCATTTAAATGTTGAATGAATGATAAATGAATGGGGATGATCATGAGCCTCTAATAATGGTTTTATTTATTTCAATTGTTGAAATGGATTGTATTAAATGAGGCTTGCATGCCTCTTGTTTTATCTCATAAAAGTTATGAGAGTAGAACCACTAAGAGTGAGAATTTCTATTTATATAAATGTTGCATGAAGCAAAGGGTCCTATGGAGGCATGGAGGCCATTTGAAAACCCATGAATATATGGGATACTCTCATGTAATAATTTAGTTTAATTCAACCCATTTAAAATTAATCGAAGTGATGCACCTATAGCTCTAAGCGCATCACTTGGTCAGGCTCATGGTCATCCCCCCTAGGAACATGCTAGGCTATTTACTTATTTACACTTTTCATATCATATTGATGTATATGATGCATGATTAGGATATAGAAAACCTAAATAAGAAGATAAAATGATGAGATCTTTGCAAGCAAAAACCCCCACTTAGAATGTCTAAGTGTTTTCAACTATCAAGTCGAAATGGATATAAATAAAAAGAGTTTTAATTAATCAAAGCCTTCCACCAATAATGTATGCCATGATAACACCACCAATTTTGTGTGATGGCACTCGGTCACGGGGGGTCACACTTAGGAGAAAAGCTGTGAGCATGTACTTAGGATAAGATACACCTTTGACTTAAGAACTCTCACACATTGGCACTTAGTCATGGGGGGATATCGTGAGGCCGTCTTGAATCAAAGTATTATTGATGGGTTGGACTTAGACACTTAGTAGTATAGATGCCACATGGTTACATGGGTCTATATGAAAAGTGAGGTAAAATACAATAAAAGTTTCATGAGATGCAATTAGCAAAAATTGTTTATCTTTTAATTACTCGTGAATGGCACTCAATCACAAAGGTCCACTTGCAAGTCCTTGGGATCTTGATTCACACTAGGAAATGAGATTTCCTAAACTTTTCTAAGGGGGTGAAGGATTTGATAAAATAGTGGAAGAAAAACATGCTTAAAAGACCATAAACATGTTTTTAACATCATTTTTCAATCACATGCTTATACTCTTTTCTTGCCTCTTGTAGATTTTTGAAATCTCCAAAAATAAAATGGCTAAAAAGCCACTTGTAAGCATTTTTGAAACCAATAGACTCACCGGGCCTAACGTCCAAGATTGGTTGAGAAATCTGAAGATAATTCTTAACATTGAAAATAGGACTTATGTCCTATATCAAAGTCCGCCAAACACATTAGGCGATGACCCTTCTGCTGGGCATGTGAAGTGTTCACTAATTTGTAGATAATGATCTACAAGTGAGGTGTCTCATGATGGCATCCACGACCAATGAGCTTTAAAAAACTCACGAGCATATGAGGCATGCAAGTGAGATCTATAAACACCTGCAAAAGTTGTATGGTGTGCAATCAAGACACAAAAGGCTCATAATGTCTAAAGAGCTCTTTAGGTTAAGGATGATAGAGGGTTTGAGTGTTCATGATCATGGGCTAAAGATGATTGGACTTATCAAAAACTTGGGCAACTTGACGTGATCATGGATAATGACCTCTATGTGGATCTGATCCTCCAGTCATTGCCCCTATCATTTGACCAATTCATTGTGAACTTTAACATGTCCAAGCACGAGGTTACGATCAGTGAATTGGAGAATATGCTTGTGATTGCTGAGGCGACAGTGAAAAGGGAAAAGCCTCTGATGCTTGCTTTTTCCTACAAATTGAAAGGCCCAAAAAAGGGAGGTAAGAGAAATAAAAGTTTTTTCTCCAAAGGAAAGCAACCTGAGAAAAGTTCTAAGAGGGTCAAGAAGAAGGCTAAGACTGATGCAAATTATTTCCACTATGGTGAAAAAGGGCATTAGATGAGAAGCTGCATGGCATATCTTGCAACCCTTGAGAAGGGTGTGTTTGCAATTGAAACACATTGCTTGACTAGTTCTTCCTCATGGGTATTTGATGCCGCATGTGGTTCTCACATTTATAATTAGATATAATTCTCTGCCTGGGAAATGGGGCAAGAGTTGCAGACATAGTCCAAGGCATTATTAAGTTGAACTTTGAGAATTCTAGTACTTTGCTTAATCTAGTTTATTATGTATCTAATCTTGTTAAGAACATCATTTCAATTCGCATTCTTGATAGTGAAGGATTTGATTTTTCTATATCAAATGGGATTTTGAAAGTATTAAAGAATGGTTCTTTGATTGCTAAAGGTACATTGATCAACGAGTTATACATACTTAATTCTCAAATGCATACTTCACTAATGCATATTCTATCAAACATAAAGAAATTGGATAACCTATAAGATGCCATTCTTTGGCATGCCAGACTTGGGTATATCTCCAAAAATGGGATGAACAAGATGGAAGCTCTCAAAACACTAAAAGTTAGTGCCAATGAGGAATTTCCTACTTGTAAATCTTGTTTGAAGGGAAAAATAACCAAGGCTCCTTTTGTAGGAAAAATGAAGCGCTCCACAAATCCTTTGGATTTGATCCATATAGATATTTGTGGTCTACTAGGAGTTAGTGCGAGGGAGGCTATTCTTACATCATCATCTTCACCGATGATTATAGTCACTTTAGACATGTGTATCTTATGAAGTACAAGTCCGAAGCCTTTGAAAAGTTCAATAAGTACAAGAATAAAGTAGAAAAGCAAAAGGAACTTAGTATTAAAGCCCTTCAATTGGATCGAGGGGGTGAATACTTAAGTACCAAATTCTTGGATTATCTAATAGAGAATGCGATTTTCTCTCAATGGACTCCACCTAGCACACCTCAACATAATGGAGTGGCCGAGAGGAGAAACCGTACCTTATTGGACATAGTACATTCAATGATAAGCTTTTTCAATGTGTCTATATCTTTTTAAGGATACACCTTAGAAATGGTAGCGAGGCTACTAAATATAGTACCTTTAAAGTTGATGATAAAAACATCATATGGGATATGGCATGACAAAACACATTTTTACTAATATCTCAAGGTTAAGGGATCTCTTGCGTATTTAAGATGGATAGTAGGAGATAAGTTGATAGTAGATCCACTTTGTGCAAGTTTGTGGGATACCTTAGAGAGTCTATGGGTTAGTACTTCTATGATCCCTCAGAACAAAAGGTGTTTGTTTTAAGGAATGCCCACTTTTTGGGAAAAAAAATTTCTATTGAATAGAAAGGGCATTGTTGTTGAACTTGATGAAGTTTAAAATGATCAAGAATTCCACAAGCAGTGGAAACAAAAGAATTGCAAAAGCCCTGTGTACAACCTCTGAAAAGGTCGAACCAAATCAAGAAACAACTTGAAAGGTTTCAAATGTTTTCACAATCAGATGATGATCTGAAGACCTATGAGGAAGCTATGTCAAACATAGATTTGGGATGTTGGCTTGAAGTCATGAGATCCGAAAGGGACTCCATGTACTTAAACAAAGTGTGGACTTTAGTAGATCTACCAAAGGGAATAGTTCCATTGGTTGCAAGAGGATCTATAAGTGAAAGTTGGGAGTAGATGGAGAAGTGGTGACTTTTAAAGTGCTACTAGTTGCAAAAGGTTACACTTAAAGACCTAGTATCAATTTTGAGAAAACTTTTTCACCAGTCGCTATACCTAAGTCCATTCGAATTTTACTTGCCATAGCCGCATATTATGACTTTGAGATATGTCAAATGGATGTAAAAATTGCTTTCCTCAAAGGTGACATTGAAGAAAAAAATCTACATGGAGCAACCACAAGGTTTTATATCTAAAGAGAGTGAGCAAAAGGTTTGCAGACTCCAGAGATCAATCTATGGACTCAAATAAGCATCCTAAAGTTGGACCATATATTTTGACAAAACAGTTAAATCATTTAACTTTGTCAAAAATGTATATGAGCCATATGTGTATATAAAGGCTAGTGGGAGTAGTATACAATTTATTATAATTTACGTCGATGACATTCTTCTAATTGAAAAGGAGGTAGGAATGTTAGAGTGCACTAAAGCATGGTTATCTACTCAATTCTCCATATAGGATTTAGGAAAAGCATTCTACATATTAGAAGTACGTATCTATAGAGATAGATCGAAGAGAATGCTGGGGCTCTCCCAAACGCCATACATTGATAAAATACTAAAGAGGTTTAATATGGAAGAATCCAAGAGAGAATTTCTTCCCATGGGACATGGCATTCGTCTCTTGAAGTCTATGGCCCTTAAGACTAAGGAAGAGAAACAAAGAATGTCTCACATACCTTATGCCTCTGCTATTGGAAGCATCATATATGTAGTTCAATGTACTAAACTGAATGTAGCACACTTGCTAAGCATTACAAGTAGGTTTCAATCTAATCCCGGTGAGAGTTACTAGATAGTTGTAAAAGTAATCCTTAAGTACTTAAGAAGAACTAAGGATATGTTTTTGGTATACTGCAGTGGAGAATTGAAACTCAAAGGGTTTTTGGATTCAAGTTTCCAATTTGATGTAGATGACCTCAAATCCACTTCTGGATTCTTATTTTGCCCCAATAATGGTGCTATAAGTTGGAAACGTTCCAAATAGGACACCACAATTGACTCTACTATAGAGGCAAAATAGATTGCAGCTTTAGAAGCCACAAAGGAAGGCATTTGGATGAAAAACTTCATGCAAGACATGAATGTAGTGCTGAGCATTGTTGAGCCGATCATTGTCTTCTATGGCAACAATAGGGCGATATCATGAGCTAAAGTCCTAAGATCTCATCAACAATCCAAGCACATTTTGAGGTAATGTCATTTGATTTAAGAGATCATTAATAGAGGCGACATCTAAGTGGAGAGAGTTTCTTTAGAAGAGAACATAGCCAATTCACTAACAAAACCACTATCGCAAAAGGTCTTTAAAAGACATCTTGAGAAGATGGGTCTCAAGGCCATATGGCATTGGCTTTAAGGCAAGTGGGAGATTGTTAGAATAGTGCCCCATAAGCCAATTAGATTGGCCTTGTAAACTATTTCATTATAAGATAATCTTGATTGAATGATATTCATTATATGGCCATCTTCATCTTATGCCCTTTAATTTCTTCACTTACATTTGGATAATGCCTATAGATCACAAAAGACTATAAGATTTGGTCACGCACTGGGTGGTGATCATGGAACAAGTCCTATATGGCTATGATCTTAAATCTTCCAAGTTGGAGAATATTATGAGATAGGGTATCTAAGATCCGAATAGACTTGCACTAATGATGCATAAATCTAAGGGTTGGATGTTGCTTTATTTCATGGGTAATACCATGTGAGATATGGATGCATATTAGTGGGTTCTTGTTAGAGAACAAGGCATTGAAGACCCACTTGGAGAATCCACTAGATAGCTGAAATGGTATGTTAGTAGTGGCAAGTTCTCCCGCTTACGCTAATACATATTATTAGTCCTTTGACTTAAGAATCCATGGTAGCCTTGTGTTTGGCACTTATGCTTTGACTCTTTTTTGGCCACTCAGGTAGGGATTAGGAATGAGTTGCTGGGCATAGAGGTTTGTGAGATTCAAAAAGGAAACTGACTTCTCATCTTTGTGAAAGGTGAGTGCATCTCTTATGTGTTTTATAATGATTGATTTCCAAAACTTTTTGCGCAAGGTGATGTGACAATTTGGAAAAGGAGTTTTTCAAAGGTGAGGTCACACAACGGAATTGAAAGAATAGAAACTAGTATTGAGACTATTGGGGAGCCAACTAATATCTTGCCCTAGGCCTCTTTTAGGAAATAGCAGACGGAAGGATAGTATTTGTATGGTACACATAATGCTAGAATGGTTATTGAAGAGCATTTATTTCAGCCGATTAGTTAGACTCCATGGGCTTGAGGTTGGACATTGACCATGGAGATTGGGTACTCTTCAATTAATAAGTTTAATTGAACTAAGTCGTTTAGTTTAAAGGAGTTTCAACTAAAATGAATATTTAATATTCCAAAGTTACAAGGAGTTGTGAACCTATGTCCAATGAATGTTAGAATCTAATGGGTCACACACAAAGGCCAATAAAATGGCCTATTGAAGGAAGGTGACTTTTCTAAGAGTTAGAAATTCATGACCATTTTTTTGGAGAAGGTGAAATTGTAGTCATTTTGATTTAATCAATTTAAATGTTAAATTGATCGAATTAATTTAAGAGTTAAATTAAGATCAATTAATTAAAGGTTAATTAATTGATGTCACATGACTATCAATTAATCAAAATCAATTTAAGGGTTGAATTAATTTTGACTAGCTTAAAACATTAAGCATTTTGACTTAAGAGTTAAGTCAAATGATTATTAATTAAATTAAAGTTTTTAATTTAATTAAGTTGGAGAGATAATTTTTGGGAGAATTATTAAATTAAGAGTTCATTTAATAAGAATTAGAATTAGAATTTAATTGTAAGGTTTTTCATTAGATTAAATTGGTGCTTCAATTAAATTCACTAATCACAAAGTTAGTGGCCGCCCAAGCTATGGATACTTGGCATCAACTCCTTAAAGAAGGTTTATGACCACTCCTGTATATAGATATAGAGAGTGACCAGCTATATGATGCATGAGGTGAGCAATTTTTGTGTGATATTCTCTTAACAATATTGTGTAGTGGGAATCTAAGTTATTAGTCTTCCATCACTCTCTCTTTCTCCCATCTCCTTCCACCATAATATTCTCAGCATTTCCCATGTCATTCTTTGTAGATATTCCAACCTTGTTGTAGAGAATAGGCTATTAATTTGGTGTGTGGATGTTTGCATTAGAGGTAATCTAGTTTGATTGCTTTTCGCTCTTGACTAGAGTTATTTTTGGCTGCCTATTTTTGCCTCTGGTTGGAGTACCTCTGGAGTTCTGATCTACCTGAAATTTGGACCATAGAATCTTCAAGGGGTTGAGGAGTTTCAGTTAAAATTTTGACCTAAACAAAGTAGTCTATCTAAGGGAAAAATAGTGGTGATCCTTCTACGCCAGTCAGAAGCCCATTTAATGGTAGGGAAGAGTTTAACTCTTGCTCTTCGAATTTTCTGCTTTCACCCAAGTATTTTCCCTTTCTAAATCTGAATTCTATATATGTCTAGATCTTTGTGGTGTTGTGTAGGCTAGTTTATTCAGCCTCTTTGAAAATATTTGGACCCTAGTGCTACATAAATCTTCAGAGATATTATTGTAATCCATCCTATAGGGTGAGAAGATATTGTAATGCTACTTGAATAGTAGAAGTTCTTATATGGATTGAAAGATTCTGTGGTTTTTTCCCATTTTAAGTTTTCCATGTAAAAAATCTATGTGCTTTTCTTATTCTCTTTTTTTTTTCCCTATTATTTCAAAGTAAAGGCTATCTTGTTCACCTAGCCAAGGTCCATTCCACAACAGTAGTAACAGAGAATGGGTTAAAGACATGTGCAATTCAAGATGGAGGGCAATGGAGATATGTTTACGTTTATAATTGATAACTATTCATATTGGAAGCTGATGATAAAAGGCCACTTATATTGCAAAGATTTGTACAAGTCGATTATCCAAGAATCAAATTTGAAAAAAAGACCGAGGAGCAATGGACGATTCTTAATTCGAAAGCTATAGGTACGATTCATAAATTTATTGATAAAAGTTTGTTTGAACATGTGTCAAACTTTATGAATGCCTATGAACTTTGGACGAAGCTTGCATTGATGATCCTAAAGAAAACCCCTCAAAATAAAGTTTATCTTATGAAATGCATGGCTGAGCACTTGAATACTTTCAAGGGTCTTATCAATCAGTTGGCTAAATCTAATATGAAGATAGAAGGCGAAATGCAGATGCTGCTTCTCTTAGGCTCACTTCTAAAAGTTAGGATACATTAGTAATATCTCTCAACAATTTAGCTCCTAAGGAAGATGTACTGTGGATTTTATTATAGATAACTTAATAAGTGAAGAGCCCAGGAAAAAAAGAGCGATGTACTTATGGGTATCAGAGGCAAATGTTTTCGAGAACCAAGAAAAAATTGAAAGCCAAGGTAGAAGTAATAACTGAGGTGTTGATAAATCAAGAGGGCGATCCAAATCTTATTCAAAGATAACTTGCTACTATTGTGGAAAGCCTAATCATAAGAAAATAAAGTGTCGAGTTTATGAGAGAGACAAGAAGTCAGGGAATGTCAAACCTAACTTAGAAGGGTCAAGGAAAAAAGAGATGAAAAATACTGCTACTACTACTATAATTGGAGAAGTATTACTTATCTGTGGAGAAGACCATTTGAACATAGTACAAGATCAATGTTCCTAGATTGTTGATTTTGGTGCCTCTTTCCATGTTATGCCTCATAAAGACTTGTTCTTATCTTACCAAAGTGGCAATTTCGGTAATGTCAAAATGGGAAACCAACAGAAAAGTAAAATTGTCGGTATTGGAGACATTGACATGATAACAGATACTGGATGTATCCTTAGCTTAAAGAGTTGTTCACCATGTTCTAGAGATGCGCCTCAACTTAATATCTTTTGGAAAGTTTGATTATGAAGAAATGATGAGTCAATTTTGCAGTGGAAAATAGAAGCCAACCTATGGTAATTTGATATTGGCTAGAGGAAAAAAGAAAGTTTCCTTGTACGTTATGCAAGCAAAATTAAGAAAGGAAAAAGTAAATGTTGCTTTCGATAAAGCAAATTTTGGACTATGGCATAAAAGACTTAGGCATATTAATGAGACGGGATTGCAGATCCTCTCCTGAAAGAAAGTCCTCCCTTATGTTATCGGTAAAAATCTTAAGCTTTGCACTGATTGTCTTGCTAGAAAATAATGCAGGGTCTTATTTAATAAATCAGGTCAGTCACATTAAAGGAAAAATATTCGTGATCTGGTACATACTGATGTTTGTTTTATATCTGAAAAATCTCTTGGTGGTGCATTATATTTCATTAGTTTTATTGATGACCACTCAAGAAAGGTTTGGGTGTACTTATTGAAATTTAAAGACTAGGTTCTAGAAATTTGCAGGGAATTTCATGCTCAAGTAGAAAGAGAACAGGGCAATAAGTTAAAGTGTGTTTGAGCCGACAATGGTGGAGGATACTGCACCCAATGTGAGTCATATTGTATAACTCATGGTATCAAACTCGAGAAGACCCCATCAAAGACATCCTAGTTGAATGTAGTAGCTGAGAGGATGAACAAAACAATTGAATAAAAAATCCGATGGATGTTGTCACTTCCAAAGCTACCAAAGTCATTTTGGGGAAAAGTACTAATGACTGGAGATGACATTATCAACTTGTCATCTTCAGTTTCTTTGGATGGATATATCCCAGAGGAGGTTTGGTCAAAGAAAAAGATCTCTTATAACCATTTGAAAGTATTTGGTTGCTCAGCATTTGTCCACATTTCAAAGGATGAACAAATCAAACTTGATTCAAAAACCAAATAGTATATTTATCTTGAGTCATTGAGAGATGAGTTTGTCTATCGATTATGGGATCTAATAAACAAGAATATAGCACCCCGTCTCTTCTCATAAGTAATTTTTCTTAGAAAATTAAATTATTAAGCTATCTAGTAATTGTAGGAAATCAAATTTTAAAATTCTATGTGTAGTGGATAGACAATTTTATAAAATTATCCCTTTTGATATGATTAGTATCATTCTAGATTAAACAAGTTAATCAAAAAGATTGACTCAAAATTCCCTAAACACAAGTACACCATGAATTTAGCCATACACCCTAAGTCATAAGGCACAAAAGTGTATATACCTTAAGATACAAATGCATCATTGTGTACATTAGGTATATATAAAAATGAAATATAAAATAGAAGTTTTTTTCTTTCATTTCCTAGGGCCAAATTCAAAATGAGACAAAAGATCAAGGACTAAATTACAATAAAAAGTCTAGGGTCAAATTAGAATAACATAGAAATGTCAAGGACCTTTAAGCAAATAAGCAAAATCTTATTGTTGATAAATAGGGACCAACCCATAGCTATTTCCACACCTACTCTATTCTCTTCGCAGACTGTCCCAAAGAATTCAGTTTCTACTCTCCAAATTTTCATTCAATAGCTAACAAAACCATAGCCAAATCTTCCCTAACCAATCAAGGATCAAAATTTTCATAAAATCTCCTCAAACTTTTAAATTCCAAACTCCAAAAACTCTATAGAAATCAAGATTGAACTTGCTAGTCAATAAAACCACTACCCATACTTCAATTTTCAAAAATCAAAAACCAACCCTCCAGCCACCTGATCATCCATTCAAACCTACCACTAGAAATTTCTTAATGTCTAGATTACTATAATAGTATAAACTTCTAGAAAGTTTGCCTAGATTAACCTGAAAATTGCCGAAATCAACATTACCTCCCATAGGCAAAAACTATTAGAACTGAGGGTAGTTTTGTTTTGACTATATTTGAATAATTCGCTATTCAAATGATGAATTAAAGCAATTTTTGAAAGCTCTTCGAGTGAAGATACTATCAAAGCCAAGAATCGCTGAAATTGAAGTTGCATTCTGGTAAAAAAAAAGGGCAAAAACCACAACCTGCCACTAGGAATGTGACTAGGGTTAGGAGCTCAATTTAAATAGGAATTAGGGAAGATCGGCTAGTTTGATTCACCAATTGAGACTATAATTAGAAATTTCATTAAGTTTTAAGATTTTCTGAGGTAGTTACCACCATCAAACTATCTTAGATTTGGCTAAAATTAGTTTCGTGAAAACTACACAATTGACTAAGTGATTCTAGAAATAGGCAAGTTATGTTGAATAATTGTGGGTGTATTATGATGATGATGACTTGAATTTTTTCTTTTTTTCTTTTGGATAAATAAGGTTGAGTATGAATTTTTGGATTATGAGATTATGTTGGATGATTAGGGTTTGAATTTAATTAGATTTGACAGAAATTATAGAGCATGATTTAGATACAATGATTTTGTTGTAAATGTAATTCTTGGAATAATGTGACAAGAAAAGTGTTAAGATATATTTGATTCATTTAGTAATTAATAAATAGGAAAGATTATATATATATATATATATATAAATGCTCAAGGTATCAATAAAGTTAGTTGCTTAAATTATTGAATAGTAACTAAATAATTAAAATGGTATATAATACCTTAATTAAATTAATTCTTTTTATGATTTTCATTCCCTCAATATTATTACAGAAAGAATGATCAATAATAATTAAGTCTTAAATTTAGGTAATTAAGCTTACAAGGTTGCCGAAGAATCTCGATCATAGGAATCGATGAGGATTTCTATTCCTTTTCAATCTTTGTTCTATTGCCTGTAATTCTTTTTCCTAAAACACCTTGAATATTGATACATGATGTCTTCTATTCTTTCATAATATCTTTTCTAAAATCACATACCTATCTTGTATTTTTGGGAACACCTTGATCATTGATATGTAAGATTTTTTATTCTTTTCTAATTTTCATCTATTACTTGTTAATATCTATTTCTTAAAATCATATAACCCTTTTGCACTTCCTGAAGTGCCTCACTTATGGTGATGATAATTATTTGATTTACTTGGTAAGATTGAGTCAGTTGAAATCCTGAAATATTCTTAATTAAAAGATCATGTCATTAAAATTCATTTCATTCGTTTCTTTATACTTAAAACTATGCTACTTCAATGAATAAACTAAGAACCCCCTTTCTCGAATATTCTTGAAAGAACAACTGAAAAGATTGTTTAAAAGAAAAGAACAATATTTTATGAAAAGTCTTTTTCCTCTGAATAAGTTATAACATGGAAAAGATTCAGGTTTTCTAATTATTGTAAATTTTCTCATCCTACTTGTCAAATTGAGAACTAAGCAACATACTTGCTGATAGAGGGTGTGCAGTGAGGGCCATCTCTGGAATCCCAAGGTTGAAACCTTTTGCTATATTTATTGTATTCTTGACCATTTTGAATACCTTATTCAGCTAGTACTATAAAATATATGCCAGGCAAAGAAAAGTGCCATACTAGTTGATAGGGGATGTACAGTAGAGGCTACCTCTTGAATCTATCACTGTTAGCACATCTGGATTTCAGTATTAAACATTTCAATTGTATTTGGTACTTAAATAATAGAATTCCAATTTACTCTTCATGAAATTAAATGTAAGGATCTAAGTGCCACGTGCGGTTATACATGGGACCCATCTCTAGAATTCTGTACACTTGAATCCAAACATGGAAAAACATCAAGATTGTGAGTTCTCCTCGCTAGTATAATAATGGAGTTACATAAAAGGTATGATATGATTATGATATCTCTGATCTAATATGGTTCTTATATGTAATTTAATTGAAGTATCTCCTAATTTATATAAAATCTTAAGATATCTCAAATATATGTTCATTTGACTTATAAAGTGTTTATTACAAAAGTTAGTTACACAAATCAAGTTATCCTGCCATGTTTTTCCCCCTACTTAATACGTAATTCTGATTCTATCATCCTCTAGTATAGAATAAGCTCTATACAGGTAACTCTCTTCAATTTTCCTCACTGAGTCATTTGGATCCACCCTTATACTTCTGTTTATATAGATGAGGTTGGATTGGTTGTACTAGAAGAAGGAACATGGGAATAGAGAAAGGAAAAATTATCTTTTGTTTGAATCCAAATGTACCCAGATCAATAAGTTTATGTATATACATAATAAAACTTATAGCCATGGTGCTTTAATAGCATACTTTAGGTACTAGTATGTGTATTCTCATCTATAACTAGAGGAAAAGTTCAAGCTAGTATATAAAGAATAAGATATAAGTTGTTCTTTTTAATATAATTTGTCATTTTATTTTGTTTGTTTGTGCTTGGCACTAGATCTTAAATTAAAAATCTCCTAAAGAGGGTTAATGTCACGATGTGGTCACTTCGGGGCCTTCGGGGCACCACAAGGAAGATTGTCATAAGTCGAGATATTATGTTCTTTAAAGATCAAACAATTGAAGATATAAAGAAAGTGGAGAAGCCAATACCTAAAGTTAGTAACAAATTAGATGATGTTCTAGTCCCTATGTTACTTAATGATGAGGAGATTAATAATCAATAAGGAGTTGAGCTAAGTGGAAGAGCTGAGCCAACTAAATCAGCTGGCACTCAAGATATTTTTGTTGATCCCCACTTAAAGAGATCAACTAGGGAAAAGAGACCTTCAATGAGAAATAGCCCTAATGAGTTTGTTATTCTAATAGATACTAGAAAACCTTAAAGTTACGAGAAAGTAATGGTGATAATCATAAGAAAAAATAGACAAAATCCATAAAGGATGAAATACAATTGTTGCATGAAAATCACACCTATGAGTTGGTAAGACTTCCAGAAGGCAAAAAAGCTTTAAAAAATAAATGGATTTACAAAATGAAGGCTGAAGAAAATAATACTCAACTAAGGTATAATGCTCAATTAGTTGTGAAGAGATTTAAGCGAAAGAAAGGAACTGATTTTGAGGAAATATTCTCTTCAATCGTAAGCATATCATCAAGTCGAGTTGCACTTGGGCTAGTTGCAATCCTAGATTTAGAAATTGACAACTTAATATGAAAACTACCTTTTTACATAAAGACTTAGAGGAAGAGATCTTTATGGAGCAATGTTAGGGATTTGAAGTTCTAGAAAATGAGAATTTAGTTTGCAAATTGAAGAAAAGTTTATAAGGATTGAAGCAAGCACCACAATAGTGGTATAAGAAGTTCAATTCTTTCATGAGAGAACATGGATTCAAAAAGACTCTACCTAATCATTGTGTATTCATAAAGAAGTATCCTGAAGGCATTTATCTTATCCTTCTAGTATATGCCGACAATATATTGATAGTGGAAAAAAATCTTGGAAGAATTACATTGAGCAAGTTTTTTGCTATGAAAGTCTTAGGAGTGGCAAAGGAATCCTTGTGATGCAAATTACTTGAGACAAGCCAAAAAATTTGCTGTGGCTATCTTAAGAGAAGTGTTTTGAGAAAGTACTTGAAAGATTTTACATGCATAAGGTGAAACCAGTGAGTACACCTCTTGGCATACACTTCAAGTTAATCTCTAAGTAAAGTACAAAAATCAAGAAGAAATAAGAGGAAATAAAGCATGCCCCTTATTCATCTGCTATTGGCAACCTTATGTATGGAATGATTTGTACTTGACTTGATATCACCCATGCAGTTGGCACTATTAGCAGATATTTGTCAAATCCAGGAAAAGAGCATTTGAATGCAATAAAGTAGATATTAAGATATGTCTGAGGGATAACCTAGATATGTTTATGCTTTAGCAGAGGAAAACCTATATTAAGTGGATACATAGATATTAATCTAGCCAGAATTCTGATTCCATAAAGTTAATGTTTAGATATTTAACCACCTTTGCAAGGAAAGCTCTATCATGGTAGTTGAAATTATAAAAATAAATTGCCTTAATAACCACTAAAGCAGAATAAATTTCTACCACCGAAGCCTACAAAGAGATGTTGTGGATGAAGAACTTTCTACTCAAGTTGGGACATAAACAAGACAAGTATGTCTTGTATTGTGATAATCAAAGTGCCATCCATTTAGCAAGAAATTATCGCTTCCACTATTGCACTAAGCATATTGATTCTTGTTATCATTGAATTTGAGGTATACTTGAAGAAAAGTTACTGCAACTAGAGAAAGTTTATACCAATGAAAATTGGTATGATATGCTAACAAAAAATATTTCAACGAAAAAATTTGAAGATTGTTGCAAATGAGCCGGTATAACAGACTTTCCCAATTAAGTTATAAGGAGGAGAATTTGTTTGGTTCCTCCAATAACTAGGAACCTAGAAACATGAAGTCTTCAACTTGGAAATATGAAGTCCAAGCTAACATTTATGGTGATGGCTTGAAAACATGAAGTGCACCTTTGAACACTAGGAAACTTGAATTCAAAGCTTTGGGAAGTTGCATGGAGATAAACTAGAATTCAAAGCTTTGGAAACTTGAATTCAAATCTTTGGGAAGTTGCATGGAGATTAATGGAATCTTGAAATTGGCATCCTCTACACTATAAAAGGAGAAGAGGCAAGGGAGCTTTGCCTATCCAACTAAAAATCAACCAAATAAAGTGAAGAAGTTTGAGTAATCTCCAACTCGAACTTGTGAGTGAGCTAGTTAAATATCAAAGAGTGTTTCCACATTTTCTTTGGTGAGATATTATTATAATCCAACCTAAAGGGTGAGAAAATATTGTAATCCTACTTGAATAGTGGAAGTTATTATCTGGATTGAAGGATCGTGGTTTTTTTCCCAATTAGGGTTTTCCACGTAAAAAATCCATATTTTCTTTTCAGTCTCTTCTCTCAATTATCTCAAAGTGAGGCCATCTTAATCACCCAGTCAAGGTCCATTCTGCAACAAAATGATGGATATCATCTTAAAAGGAGAGATAAGAGCTAGTCAAATTGGAAAAAGAATTATTCTTCAACATCTTTTGTTAGAAGTTTGAACAATGTAGATATTGGCAGACTACTATATTTGGGACAATGTAAACATTGGAATGAAAGGAAGCTAAACATATAATAGATCACATACACGGTGCAAATCCAATAAAAAATATATTACCATAATTTGTTCTTAATCATATTAGGGACCCAATATATTTTACAACTTCAAATGATAATTTTTATTATTTTTTATTTGTCTATTTGATAAGAATTTGAGTCAAATATAAATGAAAAAAAATAATTTATAGAACAAACAAATGCAAATAAAAAAAATAACAAGTCACGTGCATCACATGTTTATAACATTCTAGTCTAAATAAACATTGCATAACCCCCCTATATTTCTGAATAAGTTGCACAAAAAGGTACTCAAAGCATATTGGTGGTGCGCACTCTAAATGTGCAATTTTTTCTTAATTTTGATGCATTTTGATGCCATTAAATGACTCATTTGCCCTCATATTATAATACAAGGAAATCTCAACCATTTTCCCTCAATTTGACTAGTTTTTGTGGGGATGATTGCTGCAACTCACCTCAAACAACTCTTTGAAGAAACAAGAATGCACTAGCTAAGGTTTTAATTTATTTATGAAAAAATTTTATGTAGGTGTTAAAATTGATTGTGTTTAGGGATTGATGAAAGCTACTTTTTTTTTTATCAATCCTCAATTAGAAGTTTGACAATGAAATAAGAGTAACTGGACAATAAATAAAATACTTTGTATTAACACAAACAAAATAGAACAAATTCAATAATTTGTACATTGGAGTTTAAAACAAAGTAAAAATTCAAATAGCACAAAGTATCATAATTTTAGAGACAACACTTTGTATTTAAACCTAAAAAATCAAAAAATTTGATTAATTAAATGAAAACACTTTTTGAAAGTAGAAATAAAAATTACAGTATAAAATAAGATGAAACAACACATTACGTTCACAATTAAGTTGGGTTTAGCATAAATCATTTCAAAACACAAAAATAATTTGACAAATAATTTGCTTTTGAATGAAATATCCCAGAATCATCCAATACGTAGTAGAAAACCAAGATTAGGCCTCAAATTTAGGGTTAATGGGTTTTAGGGTTTCTCTTTGTTTGTGAGAAAGGGGATGTTTGCCAGCGTTCAATTGGAATAAAGAAAGCATGGCCTTTAATATATAAAGGAGGATATTTTGGTGTTTTGATAAATCTTAAAATCATTTAAATGAATTGGGGAGAATAAGCAATTTATTCAAAAATACAAAGGGTTTATGCCAATTAAAAATATATATGGGATTTTCAGCCAAGTAGACATTTTGGAAGGGGGTAAAATGCAATTTGCCCTTAGTTAAGACTATTTTTAGGGTTATATTTCCTATGTGTATGAGGTGATAATTATCAATTAATTCTAACATTTCTTATATTTATGCCCCTCTCAAAAGTGAAATTATTAACTTTTCCACTCTAATGCTCATATTATCAAAACACACTTCTCTAAAAATGCAATGTTTACTAAACTACTCCTATTGTAAAGATTTGGACGAAAAATAATGGCATCAGCAACAAATTTATATGTTTATTTATTTATTTTAAATTTTTTGTCCCTAATATAACAATCATTGTAATTTATGGGTTAAAATGTCTTTGATAAGAGTTTGAAATTTATAGGAGATGTATATATAATGTTTCTATAATTAAAAGAAGAACAATGTATTAAAATTGTGACTCTAGCTATTTGAAGAAAAAGTGGTAGTGGAGCAAAAAACTATGGTTACTAGTATAATGTTTTTGTCATCTTTATATGTATTGTCACACCCCAAATTTAAGACATGATAGGGTGGTGATGGATGAATTTGGGAAGAGGGGGATAAGGGCCATGACCCCACAACTTATTTTGTGTGTGTGTGTGTGTACATACAAGCAATCAAGAATTAATTTACAAATAGATTAGATTACAGACAATCAGGAATAATCACAAGCACTAATAAATTCAAGGTTATTAGTAGGTACTAGCTCGGGAGTTATAACTATTAGCTCAAATAACCTGGGATTGTCTCAATCGGATCAGTTCAGGAGGAATGGTCCATCTCAACCGAATCGGTTCAGGAGGAATGTTGGAATAATACCCTGCAAGCCTATGAGATTGGCCTTGTAAACTATTTCGCTCATGGTATAATCTTGATTGAATAATATCCTTTGTATGGCCATTTTCATCTTATGCTCTATATTACTTTACTCGTATTTAAATGAAGCCCTTAGATCACCTATGATTGCAGGACTTAGTTCAGTGACCATATAATAAGTTTCACACAATCATGATCTTAAATCTTTTAAGTCATAAGATCTTAAGAGACGGGGCATTTAAGATCTGGATAGACTTGTACTAACGATACATAAATCCAAGAGTTGGAGATTGCTCTATTCCATGAGCAACTATATGAGATATAGGTGCATATTAGTAAGTGTTTGTTAGAGAACAAATCACTAAAGAACCACAAGATAATCTACTAGATAGCCATAGTGGCAAGTCGGTAGTGACTAGTTCTCTTGCTTATACTAATGCATATTATTAGTCCTTTGACCTAAGGATCACGGTAACCATGTGTCTGGTCCTCATATATTTACTCTTCCTTGACCACCTAGTGGGTCTTTTGGGTTGATATTGGTCATGAGCTACTTGGTATGGAAGTTTGTGAGATTCAAGATGGAATCCAACTCCTTGCTGTTGTGAAAGGTGAGTGCATCTCTTATGTATTCTATAATAATCGATTCCGAAAAATTCTTATGCAAAATGGTGTGACAAATTGGAAAAGGAGTTTTTCAAAAGTGGGATCACTTAAGAATAGAGACATAGTATCGAGGCTACTAGAGAGCCGACAAATATCTCACCTCAAGTCTCTTTTGGGAGATAGTAGACAAAAGGATTGTATTTGCATGGCACGCATAGAGCAATTATGGTTCTCCATAATATTCATTTTAGCTAATTAGTTGGGTTCTATAGGCTTGAGATTGGATATCGACCATGGAGATTGGGTACTCTTTAATTAATGAGATTAATTAAATTGAGTTGACTAGTTTAAAAAGAGTTTTAAACTATAATGATTATAAGATATTCAAAAGTCACAAGGAGTTATTAGTCCATGTCCAATGAATGATAGAACCTGCTAAGTCACATGCAAAAGCTAATTAGCTTCGTAATTTTTAGGAGAAAATTTTCTAATTATTAGAAAAAGATTTCTCCTAGGAGACCAATTTTTAGGTGCCAACTTTGAAGGTCAATTTTAGCTTGATTAATTTAAGTGTTAAATTAATCAACTAATTTAAGGAGTTAAATTAAATAAATAATTAAGGAATTAATTATTTGGTGCCCACATGACCATCAATTGGTCAAGTTAACAAAATTAAGCCTAAAGAGTTAAGCTTGTTTGACTTAATCATTAAGTCAAAGGTTAATTAATTAAATTAATATATTTAACTTAATTAATAGGAATAATATAATTTTTGGAGGGAAAATTCAAATGAGATTTGAATTAGCATCTTAATTAATTTGAAATGAGATTCCAAATGCAATAAAGATACATATGAAATTCAAATGAGATTTTGATTTATATTTGCCACATGGCAACCCACTTGACTACCCCCCATCATGCATTGTATGATGCCACCTTGTTATCACACATTTTTAGAATTTATATATAGATGTAGAGAGGGAGGACCTATCATAGCATCAAAGGTGTGAAGATTAGAATCTTTGCAAATTCCCTCCAAAACCATTTTGCAAGCTTTGCATGCATATGTTGAAAGCTTTGCTCTCTTCTTCTTGCTTCTAACCTAAAATCAGCCTTCACCATTATTGTATCTCTGTTCTCACTCCAAATTATAGACTATAGATTTTAGAAGTTCTAATTGGTGTGTGGATCATAACACTAAAGGCAAGGCACTTGACTTGCTAGATTTTGGAGATCCACCCGCACAGAGTCCGATTTTGTGAATTTATCCAGGGATTTATAGAGAGATTTTTTATCCTAATTTTTTCAAGAGAGTTATTCAAGCTGTTGAGAAGATTCGGTAATTTTTTCAAAATTTTTGGAGGACTTTTTGTTGGGCGAGTTTTGCACTCTTCCAGCTGCGCTAGTTGCAGATAGTTTCTGGAATAGTGAAAAGTTCACTAATCTCTTTTTGGATTTTTCTTTTCAAGGTAATGTTCTCACAAAATCTGAATGCCTAGAATGATTAGATCCTTTTTATGCTTGTAATCACTAGTTAATTTAATGCTTTTGAAGTTTTGATAATTAGATCCCAGTGCCTTACTTACTTTTAAGTGCTATCAAAGCCAAAATCATGCTTAGATTTAGATTTTCTTTGGTTGATTGATTCATGTGATGAATTAATCTAGATCACCAAATTCTCAATCCAATTAATGGATTGGAGTATTTGGTTGATGTTTTGTGTAGCTCCTTGATTGATTAATTGAAAGCATGCTATTATGTGATTTAAGTGTTAATTCATGTTGTTAGTATGTTTTAATTCATAGTGATTAATGTTGAATGCTGATTTGGCATTAATTGATGTTATATGTTGATATAGCATGTTGATTTATGGCTAAAATAGTTTTGATCATTTTTGGATTGAATGAGATTGGAGTTTGGTTGGAGATTTTTGGAGAATTTGATTCTCACTTGAACTTGCTTTTTGAAGCACGATTGAGTGCTTGAAATTTCAATTTTGAAAGGTGTTTTAGATTTGAAATTTCATCCATAATATGTGTTTAATATTTAGAAGGTGTTCAAAAGTTTTTGGTGCACAAAAGTTGAGTCAAAATAAGCTTAACTTGATCTTAACCCCAAAACAAGGGAGCTACCAGCACATGGCAGCCATGGCAGAGCAGTGGCTAAAAGTTTCTACCCAACCATGAGCTTGCCTTAGCCAGTACTCCCATGTTTAGAGTTGATCGAGTTTTGAGCCTTCTTTTAGTTCCTTAAGTGACTAAAAATCGATTTAAATCATACACAATGGATGCACAAGTGTTGTGTGAGTTTTCAAAACTATATTTGACATTTTTAATTGTTTCTTAAATATTGTTAAAGTTGATCTCTAATTATTGCAAAAATGAAATGCATAATATTTATGCTTATTTTTGCTTGGCCAATTATTTATTTATGAGATAAACGTTTACTTGTTGGAATTAATTGTTAATTCTAGATTTATTTATTGTTCATTTAATTGTTAAATGAATAATGAATGAATGGGGAAGATCATAAGCCTTTAATATTGATTTTATTTATTTTGAGTTGTTGAAATGAGTTGTATTAAATGGGGCTTGCATGCCTCTTGTTATATCCTGTAAAAGTTATGAAAGTAGAATCACTAAGAGTGAGGTTTTCTTTCTCTTGTAAAAGTTACAAGGAGCAAAGAAGAACTAAGGAGGCTTGAAGACCCATGAATGTATGGGATACACTCATGTCATAGTTTAGTTTAATCAACCCACTTAAAATCAACCAAGTGATACACCTATGTCTCTAAGTGCATTACTGGGTTAGGCTCATGGTCATCCCACCCTAGAAGCATATAGGATACATTTACTTAGTTATACTTTTCACATCCTATTGATGCATGAGATGTATGATTAGGATATAGAGAACTTAAATAAAAAGATAAAAATGATGAGATCTTTGCAAGCAAAAAACCCACAATTTAGAATGTCTAAGTGCTTTTCAAATATTAAGTCAAAATGGATACAAATTAAAAGAGTTTTAATTAATCCATACCTTCTACCAATAGTATGTGGCATGAAGATGCTACCGTTATTTGTGTGATGTCTCACAAGTCGTAGGTCACACTTATAGTAGAAAGTTGTAACCATATACTTAGCATGAGATGAACTTTTAATTTGAGACACCTTGTATGAGTCGTGGGATGTTGTGGCGCTATCTTAAATTATTGGTAGGTTTGACTTAACACCTAGCAATGTAGATGTCGCACAAGTTATTGGTCTATATGAAAAGTAAAACAAAATATATCAAGAATTGCATGACATATAATTAGTAAAAGTTGCTTACCGTTGGATTGTTTGTGGATGTCTCATGAGTCATGGGTCTATTTGCAAGTTTTTTAGGTCTTGATTCTCCCTAGAAAATATGAGTTCCCAAATTCTTCTTGGGGTGAAGGATTTGATAAAATAGTGGGAGAAAAACATGCTTGAAAGACCATAAACATGTTTTAGTATCAAACTTAATCACATGCATATTCTCTTTTTTTCACGTTTGAGGATTTGTGAAATATCAAGAATGGCTAAAATTCCACTCAACGTTATTTTGGAAACCAATAAACCAATCAGGCCAAACTTCTACGATTTAATTAACCTCAAAAATCATTCTAGATTCCTATAAACATATATAGGTTCTATATTATGATAATCCTAATCTCTTTCGGATTAATATAGATCTAGAGACATGTGAAAAGTTAATGAATTGAGCTTAAGATCGTCCTATCTCTTAGTCTCATGATGGCATCTACAAACTTTAAAAGTTTCAAGGATGCATGAATAGTATCTTAGTTAAAGTTTACAAAGAGTTGTAAAATAAACGAGGTATGAGAAGTTCATGTTGTCAAAAGAGACCTTTTATGTTAGGATAGATGTGAAGCCATGTGTCATCAACTATGGTCTAAAGATAATTGGGCTTGGAGATTTTTTTCTACTTAGGCATATTGATAGACAATAATCTCCATAAGGATTTGATTCTCACATCCTCGCCAATTTTTATTGACCAATGTGTTGATCTAGATGGAGACTACCATGACAAGGGCAAACCTTTGACACTTGTTTCCTTCTCCAAGTCTTTAGGCCCAAAGGGTGTTAGAAAAAGAGGTAAAAGGAAAACGTGTTCTTCCTCGAGGGGAAAACAACTATTAAAGGCATCCAGAGGAATCAAGAAGATTATAGAGGATATAGTTGATATTATTTATTTCTACTTTAGCTAGATAGGCCATTGGAAGCTATTTGTAAGGGTTACTGATATGTGTGGAGTCTATCCCACATCGGATGGAGAAGAGGGTCTTGACCA
>JACGDI010005863.1:275563-293037 GCA_014898725.1 Jacaranda copaia
GGCATATAATAATTTGGCATGCCTTGTTGTTACTTCATTAGTGTGTAAGCTAGGCAATATTCAAGCAGTTGCAAAATGCAACCAAACCTTGGCCTTCTTTTTCAAATCCTTAAATTGACAACAGATAGGAAGGCCCATTTTTACTTTCCATTCACAATCTTCAATGCAAATTAAAGAACTTATTTCCTCAACATTGAATCTCTCTTCCATGTACTTCTGAAACTGATCATCGTCTATATCTGGAATTCCATAAAACCTGTTAATTGTTTTACTATCAAATGGAACCAAACATCCTTGAACAAATACCCTATTGCTTTGGTTTTCTGTTGCATTTGCGTAAAACTCATGTACTATAGGAACAACTTATGCATTTAGATGTTTAACAAATTTGGTCCATCCCCTAGATGCTAAAATATGCAAAAAATGCCTATTGTACAAGAGACCCTCATCAAACCCTCTCTCTAGGATAGGTTTTTTTGCTCTCAATTCCTACTGATACCATTGAGCAGCTTTTAAAGAAAAATATTCTTTTATCGAATCCCTCTGATGAACTAGTTTGGGCTCTTTTTGGTGCCATTCTAAATAATGAGATAAACACATTCTATGTATGCAAAAATTCTAACAAATAATCAAATCTACAATTAATATAAATTGCAACAACCTTCTAACCGACCAAACAACTATCAAATTTATTATCAATTATCAACTATCAACCAACAACAATCAAGTATCAATAATCAACTATCAACTAGCAACAATCAACAAAAGCCATATTTGATTATTAGTGACTCTTAGATAGTTAATCATGGCAGATGACAATTGGCTCCACACTCCTCAATGTGGGCATTTTATTACCACATATTAGACTTATCCTTGTATATAAATACTCAAAATAAATATTCAATTATCAACAATCAAATATCAACAATCAACAATTAACCTTCTAACCTTGCAATTATCAAATCCACAATCAACTATCAATAATCAACCTTCTAACCTTGCAACAAACATTCAGCCATCAACAACCCAAAACATTCAAAAATCAACTAACCTTCTAAACAAGTAAACTATCAAATATCAACAATCAACAATCCACAATGATCAACAATCAACTAACCTTCTAAACCAGTAAACCATCAAATATCAGCAATCAACTATCAACTATCATCTAAACTCCCCAATAACCTTCTAAACCACTATACTCCCCATAACAATTAGCCATCATCAATTGTTACAAGTAAAATAAGATCTACAATTCCAATTTCATAAAATTGATGAAGAGACAGTTCAACAAATAATTACCACTAGAATATCCACAATTATAAGGACCTTTTCTAAAATTTTCAACATAATAAACAAACCCACTTCATTGCTCAAATCTCACAAAATTTCACAAACAATATCAGGCTGAAGTACTACATGTCAAAATTTATTGAAGATATTTGTGCAAGAATATAATATTCTTCCCAAAAATTTGATTACCTCATGAATGAATTTTCCCATGCAAAATATTTTCAAACTTGGCTATCCTAGTTGAAGCAAAATAAAGCTACTTGTGAAATTGTTTTATCAAGAGTGAAGATAAGAATAGGCTAATGTTTTATAGAGTAAATTTGAGTAATTAATGGAGAATTTTAAGGCCTTTCTAATAGGGTTTTGGATAGTTTCTTAGGAAAGATGAGGGGAGGGCGGGTGAGTGGGATATACGATTGAGTTGAGGGATATATTGAATACTTAATTTTTGAGTTGGAGGGGGGGAAGGGGAAGGGGATTGTTTATTTATGCAGGAGGGGTTTGTGGGTGCCTAGGGGTAGGGTTTATTTATCTGGGCACCCATAAAGGGCGCCAAGATATTTATTCAAATTGGGTGCTACAACACACCCTGATGTTGTAGTGCCAAGGTTCTGGCGCTACAACGCCCTTGTTTTAGAATACCAGCGCTGTAACACCAGGGTTCTAAGTACTGCAGTACCCACATTCCAGAACGACAGCAGTGCAACACCAATTTTTTGGTGCCGCAATGCCATTTATTGAAAAGTTGGCTCCCAGCTAAATGATTGAAGTTTCATTAATTTTTTAGTATAAAATTTAATCTTCATTTATGGGCGTGTAATATTTTTTTTCCATCATTTGATGTGTTAATTTACCAATTAAAATGGCACCATTTTCCTTATCAAAAATAAAAATAATTATTACTAATTTCCACCAAATATTCGAATATCGTAATTATACTTTGCCTAAAGTGATGAGTAAACAAACTTTTAAATATCATATAGTCTAGCTAACATGAGTGCAATATATGGATATTATGAACAATTAAATAGATACTTATTTTTATTCAAATTTTTTTGATCTCACATCATTACTGGGGTCATAAAAATATTTTTATATGATACACTATAACCAAAAATATTGAAAAAATTGTACGCAACATAATTTTAAGTTAGTGTAATTAAATATATAAAAAATATAAAATTGATATTATTTGCTATTTAAGTGGTAATTTATCAAACTTTTGAAAATGTTTAATTATGTCATATATATCCCATATAAAAAAATTTATGAAAATAATTGAAAATGAACTTTTCATTATTATATTGCTAAAAAAACTAAAATGATTTAAATTGATAATATATAAATAAAGTTTAGAGTTTATAGTTGTTCTACAAAGTAACTATTTATATTTGAAACAAATTCTTAATTGACATTATTTATTATATTATATCTAAAAATATTATAAAAATAATTAAATTTTAAATATTTTGATAAATTGAGGACGGGAATATCAATTAATTTATAATTAGTCATTTCTCAATCTTCTAACTATTTAGTAAAGAAGTGATGAGTTTATATTTTACACAAATATTTGTTGCTCTCTCTCATAAGCAACAAATAAGTTGTAAAATATTTTAAGTCAGACATGATATTAAGAGAAAATTATGATTGTTAAGTATTTTAATTCTATTTTGAAATTGTCTAAAAAATAATTATTAAATATAATGCATTTGATCATACTTTAGAACATTGATTTCTTATTTATTAATTTTTTGATTAGAAATAATTGAATATTATATTATGTCCACTAAAAATAATGTGTTTGTATCTATATGAATACAAATATATATATATATATATATATTCAATTAATATAACAAATTGGTTGTTGTATTGAAATATCTATTTAAAGCAAATATTATCCATATTCAATTATTAGATATCCAGTTACAAATAGATATGAATATGGTAAATGCATATCTAATGGAGTTAATATCCAATTCAAAAATTGGTATATTAAATATTATATTATTTATATTATTCCCTAAAAATCTCATTATCCATATATATAAATATATAATTATAATTGAAGAATTGAGAAGTAAAAAGAATAAATTAAAAAAATTATTATAATATAAAAAAAATAAAATAATTAAGTTAATCAACATGAATAAATATGTTGGTTGACTTTATAAGTAATATACTTAAAGGCCATTATTATTATAATAAATTAATACTAATAATCAATTACAAAGTAAATTATTAGTTAGAAACTCTATTGTTGATTCATTGCTTTCTTTTAGTGATATTAAAAGTATATGAAGTTTCTGACAATTCATATAACAAATTTAAGATTTATTTATATTTAATTTTTAAATATTTTTTCTTATTTTATTTTATCATACAGTGGTTTATTTTAATAAAGGCATCAAAGAGTGATAAAAATAGTCAACCATGATGACTAATTCATAAAACTAAGTAAAAAACAAAAATGGGAAAAAACATATATACTACATACTGTATGTTGACTTTATGAGAAAATTAAAACAAATGATAGAGCTTATAAAAGCCTAATTCATCTTACTTCATAAATTTTGCCTAGGAATCCGTTGCCCTTGAACGAGTACATATGTTGTGCCACTCGATGTCTTGCGGTTATTGAGCCTTCTTGAAGATAATATGATAATAATAAAATGTGATATATGAAGCATTGATAATTGCTTTATACCTTTTGTAGGGTCTTTTGTATTCCCATATCAAACATCACAATCAAGCAGACATACACACCACAATTGTACCTATGAAAAAAATTATTGATACATAACAAATATTTTATCCAAGATTATGTAGTCATTGAAATGAAGTTTACCCATTGTCTTGGAGGGGAACCCAACTAGGCCATTCATAATTGAAAGTGTTTTGAATGTCTTTATATTTATACGTATCTAGCTGCCAAATTTCAAACAATTGTTGCACTCATCCAACTTGGATTATACAAATTAACTTATCAAATTGTCAATCAAAGAAATTAAAGTGTGAAACAAAATCCATCAATATTATCTCAAACTTATTACTTTTTTTACAAGTTGTAGCCTCTCCTCATGTTTGCATTTCGCAGGGAGTATCATAAATTAATATTATTTTGAGCTCAAATTCAATCATACATAAGAACCAATGACATTTCAAATCATGAATTGGAATGTACAATTTCTCCAAATATTCTATTTTATTTGTGAAATTTCCATCTCCAGTGACGAAAGTGTTGATTAACTTTTCATCATCATAGTTACCTGTGCTGATGTATTGTTGCAACACTAAAGCCAACAACCAATATCAATTGAATCTTGAAAAGACTCCTATTGACAAATAATTTGATGTTATAATTTGACTACATACAAAAAATAATGAAGGGAAAAACCAATGCATTGCGAACGAGTTCTCTTTCCTTATTTTTAGGGTGCACAAATATGCAACAACATCAATTACCTTGACACACAAACAAGATAAATATATTTATGCATAATAACGTACAAATATGTCACCCATAATATCACTATCATCTGAGATACTAAGGTAACATCAAATATTTAATTATGGTAAATAGATCAATTTGAAAGAGTTGGAATAACTTACATTACTAGATACCCATTTTCCTGGCTATAGGCATCTCATGTTTTGATAACTGACATTCAACGTGCCATAATCCACAACTAATGTACTGAAAAATATTCAAAATCATATATTCAATGTTAAATATAATGTAATTATACAAAAATATTGGTTTTATATTAAAATAGATAGTATGCCCACCTTGGAATTAGTTTTTCATTAAATAAGTAATCAACGATCTCCTCCTCAGATGCCAAAGGATTAAAAGGATATTCAATTATTTCTTTTGATTCATCCTCATCATTATTTATCTGAGTCAAGTCAATGACATTGTCATCTAAACATTCTAAATCACTAGAATCTTCAAAGTTCAAGATCCGAGCATGAGTGTTGCTTCCTCTCCTCATTCTTAAGGATACTAGGTTAAAGCATTTAAGCATTTCATTATGATACTTTACTAAAATATCTTCAGAAGGACACGAATTACAAAAGATTGAATTGAATGATAGAGTTGTAATGGAATCTCGAATATTGTTCTTTATTAGCTTTGGAATCATTAATATCGATCTTTGTGATTAGGGGACCACATCGACAATCATCGTATAAGAACCACTGCAACACAGATTTTTCCTGCTCATCATCTTACTCACCATGTTTTTTATGAGCTGCACCTCCTTTTCAATCGCACAAACCTTTTTAGTTAATATGGACTCTTGAATAGATTGAATAGGAGTAGTTCGGTATTTTTTGTCCCCATCATTGAATGATAATGGAGTACCACCATCAATTCCAAACTTCACATCAATGAATATAGGTACTTTAGAGTTGTTGTTTGCCTTGTTGTTGTTTTCTATGGGCTTGATGTTAGATGTAAAGTCCACTTTACATACCTGCATCAATATAAAAATGTCAAACAAACACAGTCAATGGCTGAAAATGAAATAAGTTAATGAGGAGCTTATTATACCTTATCATCCTAAGATCTACCTTTATATGAATTTCATTGTTAAGTAACTTAATCATGTCCTTTGTAAGTTGTTGAACCAATGGAGCATTAGGCGTGAACGTGTTTTAAATTGATGAACCAATGATGCTCACGAATGCAAAGAATACAACCTACCAAAATGCAAAAGAATTGCATTGTTAGAGTAAATTGTGCTTGTAAAAATTTATAATGGACAATTAAAAGAAAAACTATATAACAGAAGTACTTACATGAAAGAATAAAATGCCTCCACTAATGTAGCAACCCCCTTCTTTATTCCATCCTTTTACTCCATTAATTTTATATCGAGTTAATCCAGCCTAATTCATCAATGGTATTTGGTTAATGTTAACAAGAAGATTCAAGTACTCCACATGAAGATTTTTCTTTGATCCCGAAAAAAATATAGCCCTAAATACTATGACCAAATACATGATTTTAAACTCATCATCGTTGGTGCAACATGATGGCAGTCTATTTACTAATTCAACTAGATCAATTCGGTCTCTCTCTATTTTGAATAATTTACCATATTTCATCAATCCATCACTCTTAAATTCACTGAACAATATATCATATCTTGTGTGTGGAATTCCAAGAGCCCTATTGATTGTAGCATCATCGACCATTAGATCCTCACCGTGCATGCGTAGACAATTATTATTTATATCGTACTACTTCACAATCCAACGCAACATGCTCGTATCCAGTAACTTGCATTGAATATTTATCTTTGACCTAAATCCTAATTTATTAATTGCTTCCCACTATGAATCATCCAATGTCTCATCCACATCCAAAAGTTTTTGAAAAGAAGTTCTATGTCGAAACTTCAATTCCTATAGATAGAAAAGTTTATGTGAATTGACTAACAGAAACTCATAATGAACATCAAATTGCATATAAAAAATTAATTAAGATTAGCTACATTAAATTATAAATAATTACTCATAATCCAATTTGTAAGCTATAAAGAAAAATGTACAAGAGGCTAATTTATAGTTGACAAACGTACTAATTTTTGGTTCAAAAATTCCTTCACATCATTCATAAGTCTTCTTTCATACATAGAACATACTTTATCAAGTTTTTCACTATACTTTTCCCCAACTCCATGCTCGGACAATAAACCCTTCGTATAAACAAATATAATAGTATCAATATAGTTGAAAAATCATGAAGTCACACATCTAAATACTATATTTTATGCATTATTATGTTAACCACAAACCTTATTATTTGGATTGATCAAATTCTTCATATTAGATTTCTTATTTTCTCCTTGATCATCTTCTAAATGACTAACATATTTTTTCTTCGATTTTTTTGTATATGGAGTGGCCATATTAAACATAATTGAAAAATAATGAAATAATGAGGAAATGTTTGCTTTTGTTATTAAAAGAGAATAGAAATAGAAGAGAACTAAAACTCTAATGATTTTATAAGTGGAAGAGGAGAGTTGGACTCTAGTGATTCTATAGGAAATAAATTCTAAAATTAAATATAATTTTGATTAAAATAAAAACTTGTTTGATTGCAAAATAAATCATAATTATAAGTGCTTCAATTGCAAGCTCGATTTTCCTTTAAAAATAAAATACCAAAATTAAAAAATTAATAATTTAATAATAAGAAAAATAATTCTATTCAAGGCTCCGACACCCAACAATGTACTGAAGAGCAAAACTCCCAATCATATAGATTGAGACATGCCAAGTTTGAGTGCTACGGTGCACCATAATCTTAGGCAGTCGCGAATGGAATGCAAGCACTGTAGCGCCAAAATTTGGGCACCGCAGCACCCTCATTCTGTTCGGCATGGAACGCTGGCGCCGCAACATTAACAGTCTATATTTGAGCATTGTGACACTCACCTTCTATCTTTAGGTCCGCAGTGCCCATTTTCCTAAGTGTTGGGCACTCACAAGTGCCCACGATTGGGAAGTCGATGCAACAACACCCAATTTTAGGTACTGTAGTGCCAGTAATTGGAATTCTAGTGCTACGACACCCGTGCTCTGTCTGTGGGCACCTAATGGGGTAGACTTGTCAATAGGTAGGATATTGTCCTAGCCAAGCCCATACCCTAATATACTCAAATAATTAGACCTTATATTTACCCTACCGTTACTAACCTATAAACCTAATTAGACCTATATCTTCAAATACCCAGATAATAGACCCTAAACTAAACCCTACCCTATCAAACCCAAGACTCATTGGGTCTAATTTATTAGACCAAATTTTTGAATTGTGTTTTGACTTGACAAATTTTTTCATTTTTCTCAAAATTTCTTATTATCAACCAAAATATTAAAACTACCTAATATTTGAATTCTAGAGTAATTTATTAATATTGACTAATTTTTTTGGCATATTTTAAAATTTTTAATTCCATTTTTTTAAATTAAAAAAGAATATTCATTTAATTTAGTTAATTTATTATTTAATTTTTGGTATATTAAACAAATAAGAACCACAAGAGTATGTATCACTTTTCTCTCTCTTCCTGATATTACATTTTTTTCCTCCTATTTTTTCTGTAAGACATTATTTTTTCTTTCTTTAACTTTATTCTTTTTATTTTTTTGAAAATTATTATTTCATGTAATATATTCAATCAAATATATGTACATAGTAGAAAATATTTATGCTATTACATTTAGTAAATATTTTTAAATATAAATAAAGAAGGAAAATTTCTTGTTTTATTTGGATTGTTTTATTAATGTGTTTGCCACAAAATGTATTTTAATACATTGATTGAATAGTTTAACGTATCTATTATTAAATTAATTTTGTAAACCTATTAAAAATTAATTATTCAGTACATTAATATGTGTTAGTAAACCAAATTGTGGGAATTATTTGTCAATTGATTTGTGGATTAATAGATCGGACCTTTTATCCATCATGGCTTATTTCTCTAAAACCAAACATTTGATGGGGTTTGATAATATAATCTATCAAGCCCAATCCATACATCCAAATGTGCCCTTTTAAGTATGCCATGATTATTAGTATAAATTTAATTTTGATAGAAGTAATTTGGGTTAACTAGTTAAATTTGAGTATTTAAAAAATGAGTAATTTCAAGGTATAGGATATGTGTGTAAGTTTTGCATATAAACATAATTATGCTCATTCAATTATTTTTAATATATTTTTAGGTTTAGGTTTGACCAAAATGATAACAAATTAAAGTTTTATGAGTAAAAATGATTGAAGTTGGGAAGTGTGGAGTTGGAACATGGGTATTTGATATTAGCTATTTTTTGGGTATTGGGTACTTGGATATTTTATGGGTATAGACCTTATTCTTACCCATTCCATTTTTTTTAATGAGTCTAGGTAGGGCTTGGGTCTCAAATCTATTTATTGGATATGTGTATAGGTATTATACTATTGTCATGGGCTTGGGTAGGATTACTCTCCCCGTTGACAGGCCTACAATAGGGTGCCACAATATCCAACCATAGCGAGTGCCCAAAATCAAAACTAGAGCATGGTGTTATGCCCGAGCCAAAGCCATGCAAGAAAGCTAAATAGAAGAGATTAATGTTGATCCAGAAGGCTTTAGAACCTTGTAAGAATTTTATAGAACTTGTACAAAAGTTTCTAGAGTAGGTTTCCAGTTTCTAAAAAACCCTGGAGTAGTTTTTGGAAAAATCTAGAGTGGGGAAAGTTTTGTAGATGCAATCTTAGCTATAGGATCGAGATGATCTCCACCATCCATCCAGGAGAAGACTAATATAAATAGGTTACGAGTTCATTTGTAACAAACCAAGTAGAAGTTGTTAACAAGTAGTGATCAAGCAATATAAAACCTCTTTAAGTTTCACTCAAGTCTCTCTTGTGCTTAACACTTGGCTAACTCACTCAGCACACATAGCACTTGAGCACTTGCAAAAGGATGAGGTTAGCTTAGCTAGTGCCGCATGAGGGTGAACGAGAAGCTATGTGTTGCACGGCAGCTTGTAAGGGATAAGTCCATGAAAATAAGCTCCATATCACTCAAATTTAGTGTTGAGTTGCATATGTTCTTTTGCTATTGTATTTTTTTTTTCTAATTTTTTCATAATAAAATTAAAAAGGAGAAAATGTTTATATATGAAAGTGTTGCAATCTGTGTAGCAACAACAAGCTATTCTTCAACAGTGTTTAGGCATACACAGTTCAAATTTCTATGCCAACCAATTTATAAAGCAAACTTAATGTACTTATATCATCCTAACACCCTCATTCAACAAATATTCTCAGACAAATCAGTCTAGTAAGGATTTAGAGTAATTTCTCATTCTAACTCTTTGAAACCATATTAAACTCACAACTATAAAAGAAAACTAAAATTTAAGTGAGATCATTCTTCTCTAGCTCTTTAACCTTCAACGCTTTCTTTACTCTCACAAAAATTGTTATCGTCATGACATCATATGAATAGAGTAATGGTAAAGAAATTTAGTAATGTTGAAATTAATTAATAAAAATTAAATGATAAATACAATAAGCATAAATATATTCGATCAAAACATTAATTTGGATCAACTTACTAGTCCCAACATGTCTATATCGTATGTTTGGGAATTAAGTGGTATAAAAATATTATTATGTGTTTGATTAGAAAAATGGTATGAGTGACTCCTCCAAACTACATTTCATTCCAATAAGAAAAATAAAATAAAATTAGTTATCGATATTATAAAACATAACAAAATGTTATAGATAAATCACCTTAGATGAACTTATGAAAGAATGAGGCATTCCAAGATTAGGTTGCATTGAATCCTACATGAAAAATTGAGAGTGCGCCTACAACACATCATGATTTAATTGTCTGAGGTTCAACTATGGAGTGGTAGGACAATTGCTAGTAGCCTGCACAAGGTTCAATGATGATATAGGTGTATCTGTCCTCAACATGTAATTTTTCTTGCTATCTTTCTTTGTTTGGGTACTACATATATGCATCTTATTAGGACAAGTATTGGACTTATGACCAGGAACTCTATTAAAATATATATATATATATATATAGAATGAGGAGTAAAAAGTATACATAAAACAAACATTACGAATAATCATATTGTTAATATAAAAAAGAAAGATACAAATTCAAGTAAGAAATATCAAAACAATAAAGCATACTTGCATTTGCCATATTTTTGTTTCTTTGAATGAACTCCACCTCTTGACTTCACTAGCACTGGATCACACACATTCTTCAAATTATACATATCACATTCTTGAACTTCTTCTTTGGATTGCTTTCTAAAATTTTTCAAATTATCTATTCCATCAAACTTTCCTTAGTTGATAGATTGATTGATAAAATCTTTCTCCACTTCCAGTGCTATTTGTTTCACATGATTCATGAAGTTAACAAAGCCAGTATCTATCTGTGATCCCAAATATCATAAATTCTTGTACTCTTTTTTTGGTTGAGCAAATCTATTTTGCTGAATATTAGGTTCTAAGAAATAGGACTTGAATAACATTTTCAAGTTTCTCCCAGCATCAATGGTCCATCTAGGAAAAATGCACCCATAGGGAAATGAATCAAACCTTAATAATTCGAAGGTTGTGATCACGTGACAACAAGGAATGCCCTCTGACTCAAGCATTAAACATTCACATACACATTTATCAGCAAGTTTATCAACATTGGTAGAGTAAATGCGTCCATTAAACGTTTCTCAATTCTCAAACTTGAACTCATATTTGCCATGATCAACATAAACCATTTCTTTTTGCATGAGTCCCTGTTCAGCTACAATATGCTCTGGGACCTTTAAAAAAATTTTATTCGTAAAGATTATGGATGCATATTGTTCAAGCTTCTTTAAAGGGCTGTTCTTAACCTTAGGTTATGTCTTTTCACAAGCTTCATGCTTTTAAAAAAAATCATTTCACATTTTTTGAATTGTTCGATGATAATGCTTAGTAAACTAAGTTATTGTGAAACTTTTTGTACATTAAAACTTAATTAATGCATTCATCGACTCTGAGCAGACAGTTGTTCTCATACCACTCGTAAATTGTCCACAAAAAAATACACCTACCCTTAAGTACCTCTTGCCATAAGTTTCAAGGACCTATGGATGGGTAGATATGTCATGCTTTTCTATCGAATTATTCCACTTCTCATCAAAGTTTTCCTCAGGGCATTGCATTTGTAGTAGCCTAGATAATCCATTCGAAAAATCATGTCCAACATTGCTTGAAGCATTCCTTGTAAGATGCTAGCTACAAATTCTGTGCCTAGTATTAGGAAATTCATATAGAATAGCAGCACATATTGACAAATCCTGATCTATAAATACAACACATGGAACTTTTCCATTCATGACCACATGAAAGTTATATAACAACCACTAATAAGATTCAATCGCCTCATTGCATAAAATACCAGCACAAAACATGATTGTACTGCCATGATTATTCATCTCGGATAAAATAACAAGGGGCAACTTGTATTTGTTTGTACCATAAGTACTATCAAACACATGGATGTCACCAAATGTACCAAATTCTTCCCTTGACATTACATCGAACCAACAAAGTTTTGTAAGACAACCATGTTCATCTACAGTATATTTAAAAGTCATATTTTCATCATGGGACCTCATTTCTTCTAGTAAGCATAATGTCGTGTTCACATCACCATCTCTAATTATTTCCATCCATTGGTTGTTGAGATAGTTATATGTATCCTTTCTTTTGAATGCAAGCTGGCCAGCACCTTCAACTAGGTATTCTATGTAATTTAATACTGTATCGGGCCTCGTGTGAATCTTAGTAAATAAAGTCAACGATGACTTGTCTAATAGGGTTAATTACCTTCAAAATTGGTTTAAATAATGATGATATTAGTTTAAACAATTATACACATATTGATAAGAAATAAGATAGTACAAACATAAATTTATTCCTTATTTCACATATTACTGAATAAGTAAATAATAAAATGTAGCTATTGCAACAGAAGTGATACATTGGATCATTAGGGTCCAAAGGATGATTATGCTCCAGAATAAAATGAGTCATGTTATATAGACCAAAAATTCGATCATGCACAATATGAAGGGTGGCCTGGCATTTACATCAGTGATTTAGTTTTGCTTTTGTTTTCTTACATATTCTGGCCTTGGTTCCCTAAGAAAACCTTTAATCAGCGTACCCATTGACAATTCTTTACCAATAATACTATTTTATCTTTAGCCAATTCTTTATAATTAGAACAGTTTGAGGTTGCTTTCTTTTAGACTTTAATTTACATGCATCATACTTTGGCAATTTTGTTTTCCCATCTTGTCTACGAATATCAAATCCAACTTTCCTACCATATCCAACGTAGAATGACTCTGCTTCATTAATAGACTTGAATACTAATTTACATATCTTATCTGGATATGTATTCTTATCTAAAGAATCAGATGCATCGTTAATATCTTCTTTGTCGCTCCATTCATGCTCAAACTTTTTATTACCACTCTTCAAACTATCTTCGCTCTCCACAAAAGGACTGGAGCTCTCTTCATGTTCCATTTTTAAATCACTTAGTTGCTTCTTGTATTCAAAACCTATAAAATCAAATATCATGTATTAAAATTTATAACATAAATTTCAATCACCATTAATAGTAATGGAGTCCAAGAATATTTCTAAATATGCGTAAAGCTTAAAGAAGTCTCTATGCTAAAACATGATTGTGATTGTATACTATTTATGTGCAAGGATTTAATTTGATGCAGAACAAAAATAAAGTATTAAACCATGTTTTAACAAAACCTTCCATATTATACAATTAACCCTTCTTTTTACCTCTCTATAATCTTGCATACAAAGAAAGCTTGGTAAATTATGAGTAAAAGAATACTTAAACAACCGCTAAAGACTTAATTTCATATGATCTCTACAAAATTTAATATAGTTAAAAATAGCCCAAAAAAGAAAAGAAAGGAAAAAATAAGTCAATCTATTTTATGCATGTCTAATAACCAACTGAGAAGACAACTTCCCTTCTATCAATTTACCTAAAGACCATGAATTTTCCCTTTCCATTAACTATTTCATAAGGATAACCTATATATATGCAATCATGACAAAATAAATTGAATGTACATCCAAATAAAGTTAATTTCATATGGTTAACATGTTGATATTACTTAATTTTTTTAAAGGGCATTGGGCTTCTTTCTTTGCTGAAACATGGGTCAAATCTTGGATGCCAATGTTTCACCAAATGTCACTGCAGCGCCCATAATTTGGCGCTATGGTGCCCAAGTTTCAGTATTGGATGCTACAACGCCAACTTTCTGGCATTGTGGCGTCCAACTATTGATACATTAACATTTTAGCAACTGGACACCATGGTGCCTGAACGCTGGTGCTATAGTGCCAATGCATCAGTCATATGCGCCACGGTTACTGAAACTTGGGCACTACAGTGCCTAATCTTAGGTGCCACAGCAACCTTTCCTGTGATGTTCACTCATATAAAAGCTTATATTTCTAGAACAAATGTGAAATTGAAATTGTGAACAAATATTACATTTTGATAACTTCACTCAGATAAAAGCTTACAAGGAGTGGTCGGCTTTCTTGATTTCCAATCCTTTCAAAAAGTATAGTAAAATCATTACCACCAAAGTATACGGTGACATATTTTAGAAGCCCTTTCTTTCTTCTTGATTTAGAGCAGTGATGAATATTGGGTTTTCAAAGTCTAAAAATATTTGTATGCATTATTTTTACAAAATTGCAGACATACATAAGTACATTTTCAAAAGAAAGAACAAAACTCTTACCTTTATAAAAAAGTAATTCGAAATGGATCGGCCCTATATTAGAATAAGTTATCTCTAATCTTCTTCTGCTTGAATTCATTTGTTAGGGTTTGCTTTGTTTTGATTAAATTAGGATTTGAAATAATGAAATGAGATTTTATAATTTCTGTATTGTATTAAGGTTAATTAGGTCATTTAACTCAATAATATTTATTTTATTTTTTATAACTGAATTTTAAAGAAGATAGTTCCATGTAAGAATCATGGCAGAACCATGGTTCTGTATTTTCTTATGGTTTGAAGGCCAAGATTAAATTATACTAATATAAATGATTAAAAAGTGAGTGTTTGATGACAAGTAAGAACCATAGATATGGGACCATAGAAAACTCATTTTGAAAGGTACTTTACCAGTCATGACATGAGTTTCAATCATTCCATGAAGAATGGTCACAAACTTGAAGCAAATCATATCTCCTTTGGTCCTCTTGTATTTACTTTGTAGAAGCCAAAGCTGAAGGGCAATCAATTACCTCAATCATTTCAAGATTTCTGATATTTCCAATTTCCAAAGGGATCTCCTTCAATTTGTAGCAGTGCCTAATGATTAGGAGCTAAAGCAATGGGAAGCAGTACGTAGGAGAGAATGCACACTTGAAATGGATTTCAATGAGTTATACACATCTTTGATCGCAAATAAAATATTGTAATGGATGAACAATTGTCGCTGGACTTCCATACCTAGTGCAGAGTACTATTTTTTTAACTATTTATGAGATGAAAAAAGTTTTCCTTAGGAGCTTCTCTAGCACACAGATACTAAAAGAAAAAATGTAGGTTGCAAGTTTTAATTCCCGAGCTGGAGCTCTTCCGATGGATTATAATAAAACTTTTGAAAACAAGTTGCTACAAACATTCCAAGGTAAAATCTTCTAGGGTTTTAGATGTATTTAGATGTAGAAATCCCTTCACACATCATAATTTAATGAGCTTCAATGCAGGGATCTTGCTTTTTGGTGGGAAAACTCCCATATAGAGAAAGCATGTTTTTTAAGTGTTGAGGAAAGTACTTGTAGCTTTGATAAAGTACCTTTGACACTTCACCATATGCTTCTCTGAAAACTGAATTTTGTTCCTTATTTGCTACCTTGTTCCAGTACCCTGGCGTCCTCTTGGCTTTGGATAGGAGGGCTACAACTGTGACGATTGCAAGAGGAAGACCTTCACAATTCTCAACAATCTTCTTCCCAACTTTCTCAAGTTCAGGAAGGCATGACGCTTCACTGAACATAATTTCACGAAGAAGACAGCAACTATCTTCTTTGTTCAGGAAGCTTATTTGGTGGCGGTATTCATGGGAGTCAGCATATTGAGCTACTTCTTCTAGCCTAATTGTTAGCAAAACTCAACTGCCATTAAGCTTGTCAGGAAGAAATTTTCTTAACTTATCCAAGACTTGTGTGTTCCACATATAATCCACCATAATTAGGTATCTCCTACCAAACAAACTTCTGTGCAAATAGATAGCAGAGACTACCTCATCTTCTTCCATGTGCATTTCATGAGTGTTATGATTTAACTAAGCTAGAATACCTAGCAGCATTTATTTTATTTAATATTTTGGCCATATTCTGCCCTACGCGAGATAGTCGAATGACTCAAAATTAATGGATCTTTATAGACTTGCTTAGCAAGAGTTGTCATGCCTATGCCTGTCATGCCAACAAGTGAGACAGTTTTGCAATTTGGCCACCCCTCTCTCAGCAGTAGATCTCTGATTTTACTAAATACAGAAGATAATCCAACTATCTTTGAGATCTTCCGACTAGAATTAATTCTAGATGAAACAGCATCATCTTCTGCAGGCAGTGAGTTGCTTGATTCCAGAACTTTATTTTTGCACTCCTTCTCTATCTCTTTCATCCCAACTTTAATGTAATTAATCGAAAAAATTGCAATTTTGGTCCACTAACTATACCTTATTTCGATTTTAGTCTATTGTGATATAAGGCTAGCACTTTTAATCCATAGGCCTACAAATTTTCACACATTTGCTCTAATTGTTTGCAATTTTTGTCAATCGGGCTGATTAGTTTAAAATTAAGCCTGACAAATGTCCAGTCAGCACCAATTAGGCGCCAATTTTAAGCATTTTGCGCCACATGGCATGGATCTACCACATCACCATGCTGCTACGCCACATCACCATGCTGATTTGAAATTATTTAAATTATTAATTTTTTTAAATTTGAAAGTTAAAATAAAGAAACTTAAAACTCTAAAAACCTAAAAAACTAAAAAACTAAAAATGTTGCCTAGTTTTGTTAAAAATGCATATGACCACAAGAAACAAAAACTACTTCAAAATTTGAGGATTTTGAAATCTAAAATCGAATGTGCGAAAGCGTAGAGAGGGAAAAACCCTAGCCCCTCAATCTATTTCAAAATCGACCGAAAATAACTCTTAATCTCACCAACAAAAGGCAAATCTAAGCACAAAAGGTATAATCATAGCGTGAAAGGTGAAAACCTGCATTGATAAACCCACAAATCTAACAAACTCAGTAGATTCTTCGTGCTCATTCAAAGGTTGGTTGAAGTTTTGGTTCTTGCTGATTTTGAGAAAATGTTGGACTGTGCTTTGGAAGACATTCAGTTGCCACCTCCTGCATATGGTAAGCATTAAAAACTCATTTATGTTGTGTTGTATTTCTAGTTTTTAAAGATTTAGGGGTCCACAGAAAGAAAAATTAGTCAAAAAGTGAAAATATTCTTCTTTGTACTTGTTTTTATCTGGTTAGAAGGACCACATTTTA
>JACGDI010005864.1:38243-50116 GCA_014898725.1 Jacaranda copaia
CACACATAAAATGACAAAATTGCCCTTCGAGTTGTCTCATCATAACAAATTAACAATTTACCATCTATTAGCAAAATGACCATTATACCATTGCCAAACAAAAATCAGCATTAGCATGATAAATATAAACTAGTAATTTTGATATATTCGATGTATGTGCTAAAATTTTGTCAGTATATAGTTAATAAAATGAATATTTATTTTTAGTAAAATATCAATTTTTTAACTGACATTTGATAGCATATATAATGATACAAAAATTATGATAAGATGATAATTATGAGTATAGAATGTGTGGTTATATATGACAACTCATATATAAGTTATAGTTATGAGTATTATAGTATGATTGGCATGCATGAGTGAAGTGGGAATGGAATAAGCAATCTCAAGTCTATTCCTAAATCCATTATTGGTATATTTTGGAGATGAAAATCTCCATTCCCAAAAGTATGGATTTAGCAATTCCCTCCCTCTCCCATAGGTTTAGCTATTCCCAATCCACTAGAAATGAACTTATATTTTTCTTTCCCAAAATTACCCTCCAAAATTTAACAAAAAACTTTTATATTTAAAAAAAAACTTCACTTTGTCGATATTTGATATTATGTTTTAACTTATTTGATTTTTACATGTTTTGATTTAATTATATATTTTACTCATATATTTTTATTAAAATTAATAACAATATTAATTTTTTAAATTATTAAAAAATAAAAATAAAAAATAAGAATAATTATGTATCTTTCAATTTTTCATAATAAAAAAAATAAAAGCACCATCGACTTGGTTGATGCCTAATAAAAAATTATCTATATATCATTTAAAACATGAATTACACATGCATCTCTTTCAATGATTAAAAGATATATACAAAATTAATAAATGAAGAGTCGTGAATTAAATCAATGACAATTCAAATTAAACTTATAAACAAAAGTGCAATAAAGGTGTTTTTACCATGTCATAAAAAAATTAACCACATTAGTTAAAAATATTTTATAATTTTTTTCATAATATTTTATCAAAAAGTATAAAAGAACTTGCAAAGTTATAATTACAGAAAAATAATTTCAGCATAATTATGTTTATACCTTTTTTGGCATAAACATACGTAATATAGCTGATGAGATATAAAATGCATATATTCACAAATGTAATTTGAATAACATTAAAAGTGATATTAAAATTACATAACTATAGCTTACCTTACAAAAACGTTTTATAATAATATATGAAAAAATACTTATAAATATTTTGATGATAATAATTTTTCACAAAAAGGAGATTTGATCATTTAAAATATTCCATTCCATTCCTACCCAATTATTTCTAAATACCAATATTGAGAATGGAATCAAGTAAAGAATAATGATTTCATTCATCTCTTATTTCAAGTACATACCAATCATAAGATTAGTTATACCAATATCATTTCTTTCCAGTGTCATTCCATTCCCACCGACTCTCATTTCAATATACCAATCGCAACCTTAATGAACAAAAAAGAGATTGTTTTGAATACATTACACACAAAAAAAAAATATCAAAAAAAGAATATATGCTTTGTTAGTAATATAAATAATAAAATAGGTGGAAAAATATAGCGATAGCATGCATGAAAATCCAAAGAAATAAATAACCTTAAAAACAACATTGTATATCGTACACAACAGCGGACAGGCAGCCCGCCACTCCGCGTTTAACGTAATAACCGGATAAAAAGAGAACCAAGCGGACAACGACAAACGCCCTGCCCTTTTCCACTTCCAGAAAATTTTGGAAAAATAAACTGTGTATATTACGTGTGAACCTCAGCATGTGTTTCGTATGAACCAAGCAAAGAAGAGCAACGCTCTATATATTTATTTCATAATTATTTATTATATAATAATTTATATAATTTTTTATCATTATAATATAATTTAACTAGCATAATAAATAAATATATAAAAAGAGGTAGATTAATTTATTATGGGAATTGCATATATAAACACAAATTTTTTATATTCATATAATTTTAATATTTATTATCATTCCAATTAAATAAATGATAAAGTGGGATAAAAATATTATACCTCACTTTATTATTCGAAGCAAATAATTCAAAAAATAAAAATAAAACACTTGATTCTTTTCTTTTCTTTTCTTTTCTTTTTTCTTTTTTTTTTTTTTTTTTTGAGTCTTTTTCTGCTGGTGACGGTAAGAGACAAATGAAATTGCATCCACAAGTCCGCGGCCCCACAAACACAATGGCGCCGGTATTATTCAAGTCGTGTAATAAATAATTAAACGTACTTCTAGAATTTGTTGAGATGCATTACGTATGAATTTGGAAGGGTTAAATTTGTAAGCCACCTATATTCTAAAAAGTTGCATGTATCGCTATCACACATGATAATTATTTAATATTACTATTAAAATATTATATTAATAACAAAAAATAAAGAATAATATAAAAATCATTATTAATAACATAGTTTCAGTAATTAAGAATAAATTTTATTTTATCATTGATAATATCTTTCAACTGATAGTAACTCATGCTTATTATAATATATCTTAATAGTGAGTGAATTAATGTTTTAAATTATTATCATTAATAATTAATGAGATATATACATATAATGGCAATCTAATGACAATAAAAATTGTCACTATAATTTTTATGATAAGTTTTTCATTGTTGCTAAGTTGTCTTTATGAGTGAGTCATTAATCGTCGATAAATAACAATTTAAATATTATTCTTATCAGGAGTGTAAATAGATATTAAATGGATCGAATACAAAGTTTTCATATTCATATCCGTTTAACTTTTTGAATATTCGGACATAAATATGAATTTGACGGATATTTAAAAATAATATCCAAATTCGTATTCATAGGATATCCATCGAATTCGAATATACCTGTATTCGATTATAATTATTCAGATGTATGCATATTTTATTAAACCTATTCGTATTTGAATTGTTATTTTATATTCATATTCGATGACAATTATTTAGATATTCATTTATAAATATTTAAATACATGAATTTATGAATCTATAACAAATACCTATTTTAATTAATAAAAGAAACTATATAATTTTATTAAAATGAAAGCAATCAAACAAATAACATAATTTTTAATTAATAATTGACTTCATAATTAATTATTAATACTTATTAATAATAATAATGGCTATTAAGCATATTAATTATAAAGTCAACCAACAATAATTATGTTGATTAACTTTATTCTTCATTTTTTTATATATTAAAATAATTTTTTAATTTTTTTTCTTCCCAATTCTTCAATTATAATTTATATATACATATATGAATTACGAGATTTTATTAAAAAATATAAATAATATATTATTTAATAAATATATATTTGGATCCAATATTAAACGGGTCGGATACGCATTTACTGTATATATATTTATTTATAATTGGATATCTACTAATCGAATATATATAATATTCACTTTAAATGGATGCAAATAAATTTTGTATAAATGGATACAAATGCAAACGGTAAATGAATTTTCGAATATCGATTTATAGCCCTAATTCTTATCACTTAATAAAAATCATTTGGATGACAAAATAATTTTTTTTTTATCACTTAATATGTATAGTTAATAAGTGACAACTTTAAATTATCATATATATATATATATATATATATATTATATACATAGTACATTATAATTAATCATATTTATATACTAAGTAAAAGTAAAAAATTCTCTTATATATAGAAAACGTTGCTAATGTGTTGCAAACACGTAAGTTCTTTTAATTTTTATATATTTGAGAAAAGTATATAATAAATATAGGGGTGGCAATTTTCGACTCGATATGATATTATTGGGTTTGGGTCGAGAGTTATTGAATTGGATTGATATTAGGTTGATCCAGTAAATAACACAAAAATTGTGGATTGGTTCAAATTGAGTTTCGGGTTATATGATAACAACCCAATAACACAATAATAACTATATATTTTTTATATTTTTAAATAATAACTTGTTATTTTTTAACAATTTAGCTCTAAATTGATGTATAAGAATTAATTATTATTATTTACTATATGATTATTGACTACTTGGTAATATTGGGATAACTATTAGTCATTGAATGGGACGAATTATACTTATTTGTTGGAATTTGACTTCATTGTTTTTAAAATTAAGTTGTACAAAATTTTTGGTTTAACATGAAAATTTGTATATTATTGATATTATAGAAAAAATTAAATAAAGTCCAATTATTAAATTGCTCTATGGCACAAAAGTTGGGATACTAAAATATAATATTAACTTTTTCTAACTTTTTTGCATAAATTGACTTTTCTCAAAATCTTAGTATAAATTAATTATTTTATTAAGATTCTAGTTGAACATAAAATGTGTAAGTTTTTTAGATTAATTATTAATGAAAAATAGTCATATGCTGAAACATATTGGATTCGGATTGACACAATAAACTTTTAGGTTGAGTTCGAGTTAAGGCTTATTAGATTGGGTTTGGATTAAGCAAAATTTTGTAATATCTCCACATTAACCTAACACGACATGATTGCTACCCTAAATAAACACAAAATAATAATAATAATAATAATAATAATAATAATAATAATAATAATAATAACAACAACAAAACAAAAATTAAATTTTTCTCAAATTATAATTTGGAAAAATATAATATTACCTTAATGAAACTCATTTTTCCCCCTATGTTATTACAAAAGTCGATTTATTTTTTATTTTTTGTTAAAAAATACGTAATCGTCTACAAATTATATCAGTAAAACTTTGACACAATTAATGTGAACTTTCCTTTTTTTTTTTTTCACTCGCACCAATGCCTTTATAACTATATTTTTTATTACCTATATACATGTGCATGAATAAATATTAATATAAAGCTACGTGTATATCAAATATCTGTATTGAAGTCACATCGTGTTTTAAATATTTTTAAGAAATATCATACATGAAGTACCTATCATGATTTTTCTTAATAAGTCTCATATAATATGCATGTTAGGAAATAAAAAGCATTAATATCCATCATAAATTCCCATATATGGTGTCCACATATAAATCAATCTTATATTATTTTTAAAAAATTTTAATAATTTAAATTTTAGAACAATCTCAAGCATCTAATTAATACATTTTTGAAATTCACTATATATTGCACATAACTAAAATAATTCTGACTTAATTTATAATAATATCACTCAATTTTCAGTTCCAAAATCAAAAGTGAATTATATGAATTCCCGAAATCTACTGATTTCTCATGTACTTGGAATGCAGCGGATTGCCACCTTCCTACAAGTGGCACAAATCTACGGTGTACCAAAGCCCACCCGATCACAGCCTTCCCGTGGCGCGTATGGCTTTTCTCTGCTTTTTTTGAGGTTTCACAGCCATTCACAACTATATAAATACAATCCCCTATGCCAATCGCCATACTTTCGGTCCTTCCAACCAACCCTCACACACGAAAACGCGAAAGTTTTCCACCATTAGCAAACGTAGATTTTAGTGTTCTTTCCTTCTGAGAATCGAACAGGTGAATTTGGAGAGTGAATCTGGAGAGAATTGAGGAACTGGTTTTAGCCGGAAAAGATGCAGGTGGGTTCAGTGATCTCGCACTCGCCCAGCTTCAACAGCTATTCCAACACTAAACTCGCGGAAATAGCAGCGCGGGTCGTCGAAGAATTCGGTTCGGAGGACTTCTACGACGAGTTTTACTTTGAAAGGGAAGAAAATTCAGTCACCCGACGAGTCCGGGAAGAAGATAATTCAGAATATGTGGAAAGAGAAAGAGAAAAAGATGGTATCCCAGAAGAAGATGAATTTGAGTTCGCTTTCGTGACGAGAGATTCTGAATTAACTTCCCCGATTTCAGCCGATGAGATCTTCCACAACGGCCAGATCCGACCCGTTTACCCGCTTTTTAACAGGGATTTGTTTCTCGGGCATATGGGATTTCAGAACGAAAATGATTACAAGGAAAACACCGTCCGGGATTCAGGTTCTGAGAAAGGGCAGACGGTTCGACTTCCGCTGAGGAAGCTTTTTATTGAGGAAAGGGAAACGACGATGACGCTGAACACGACATCGTCGAGCTCTTCGTCGGAGGCCGACCAGCTGGAGGGGATTCCGGCTGAGACGTATTGCGTGTGGAGGCCGAAGGAGGCGGCGGAGGGGCAGTGCAAAAAGAGCAGCTCCACCGGCTCCACTTCTAAGAGGTGGAAGTTTAAAAACCTGTTACATAGGAGCCACAGCGATGGAGGCAAGGACAGAGTAGTCTTTTTGAGTCCGAGCAATAGCGGGAGAAAAAGGGCGAACGAAGAAAAAGTTAAAGCCAAGCCGGCGAGTGCAGAAAAAGTGAAACCGGTGGGCCCGCCTCCGCCTCCGCCTCCGCCGATATATAATCGGGACGGCGGGGAGAAGCGGCGGTCGTACTTGCCGTATAGACAGGATTTAGTGGGGTTTTTGGGTAATGCAAATGGGTTGAGTAAAAGTTTGCAGCCCTTTTAAGATTTTTATTTCTATTTTTAATTTTTATTAGTTTATTAATGGGGTTTGGATTATTTGAGTTGATGTATATTAAATATCAATAAATGTTCTTTTTTAGACGGTCATCTTTTTTTCAATTTTTTGTAAATATATGTGGTGCAAAAATTGTTTTGTATTTTGTTTTTGTTCTATGTATATTAATTTCTTTTTTTCGTTTTGAGAATTTGTGGAAGAAATAACACATTAAAGTTCATGAAAAATAGTGGCTGGAGTTGTGTTCGCAGTCATGAACATCGTACCATATTTATGCCTCGAAAACTTTTATGTTTCATTTTACTTCATTTTTTATGATGCATTAATTTATTGATCGTATTATTGAATTGATTGCCATATTTAAGTATCAGCAATCAAAAATTATTTTCTACTTGTTTCATATAGGTTTTGGTTAGAAAATCGAAATATAACCTTTCAGTACCGTGACCAAAATGAAATCCAACTCTGAGATAGATATTATAGAAATATTTCAAATGCAATGTGAAATTGTCAATATGTAGTGATAGAAATAAAAATTAATTTATCGTTCTTGGTACACATTTTTCTGCATTAAAAGGGAGAATAAATGTAGTAGTAGCATTAGGTTTTTTGGTAAGAAATGGGAATTTTGTGGGGTTCTAGATTTGTTTGGGGAATAAAAAAAGTCTTGTGTGTGAAATGTGATAAGAATGTTCTAATACGTTTGGACGCTTCTATTTATTTATTCACTTCAATAGTCCAAATTAGATCTCTTTGAAGTTGGAACCTTACAACATTTGCAACGAAAAAATTGAACATTCAAATTAGAGTTTATGGAACTACTGCAAACACTATTTAAAAACAATAGGGCATTAAAATAGCTGAATATCAAGGTGGGAACAGTCACCTTTAAATTTTAATCAACTTGGAATTCTTCATTTCTCTTCTTCCAAAAGCTAACATGGAAAAGGCTGCTTTCACACTTTATCCAAATGACCCTACCTCGAAAGATTGTTCCAAATTCATATTATTTATGCATTAAAATCTTGTCATTACCAAAAAGTTCAACAAAAAGTGAAGGAGGCAAGTAATTAATTAGCTGAAAATGAGGTCTTGCTAGAGCTGTAAGACTGAGGATTCCAAAATTATACAAGTAGGAATATTTTAATTTTGAATCTCTCTGTATGTGGGTATTTTGATATCCGTTTATTTCTTACTTTTCTTCGAATACGATTATATTTAATTTATTGATACTCATTAATTATTAATTTGTTGAATTACATTTTAAATCTTGACATACCAAATCATGTAGTTGATCACTTCTCTTGAAAAAATAACTCATTAACTGTAAATTATTTTTTTCACGTTGATTTCTTATATTAAATATTTCTACGACTTTACTAATTCTATAAATGCAATGCATTTTTTCAATGCCTTGCTAGAAAGAAGTAGGAGGGAAAGTATTTAGATTATTAGGAGACCACCATTAGCTAGCAATGCGAGCTCCTTTAAGTTTGCGAAGTCAATAAAGATTTGGAATAGGGATAGGCCTATTTGAACTACTCCCACCTGGATCATTAATATTTCAAAACACAGATTTCTTGTCCACGTTAAATGGTTGTCCTATTCAACTCATATACTCTTTCTTTTTTCCTCTTCTCCAATTACTAATTGCCAATGGATTCTTGTGTGAATAAAAATTATTTCATGATAACTACATTTGTGCTATACAAGTGAGAGAATTAGTCTAATTACAATTGCAAATCAAAATCATAATTCTAATCATATCGATTTTGATTTTTAATTGTCAGAGATGATATTTTTCCTCATTAATCAACCACATAAGTGATAAACAATTTGGTTTGTAACGAATGTATGTCTTATTTATTAAGTGCCAGGCAAGATCTACTTGTTGAATTCTATACATATAATAATGCTCTTGATAATTTTCTTAATTTTTTAAGTTAGGTAAATTTTATTACTAATGATGAATTCACTGACACTCCCATTTCAGTTGTAATGCGTCTCCACAACATAGCTAGATTTCTCTTATGCCTAAAGAACAATTAAACCGTCTTCATGTCTTTTTCTCATTTACATAATCAATCAACGCATTCTTGTTTGAAAGCCTCCGCTTGCTAAATTCCTCATGACTAGTCGAGCTTGCTTCTTTGATGGCTCAAGTGAGCATTTGCAAAACAAGCTTGCCTCAGTAAGTCAGAATCGTTCTCCATTAATTAATCGCATAATAATAGATGGCTGCACTCAGCATTTTATCCCAAAAAATGCATAAAATCTAATTATTAAATATAAGATAAAACAAAATAATAAATAAAGTTAAAGGAATTGGTTGAAAAGCTGAAAAATATACACCAAAAGGACAAAATGTGACGAAGGAGCACAGAAGCAAAGAAAAATATTAAATTATTGGGATAATCTTCAGCTCTTGGTCTCGGTCTTGGTCTTCTGTGACTATTTTGCTATATGTCGATCCCACTGCAAAAGCCTCGAAAACAACTTGGAAAAGGGGAAAAGGGAAAGCATCTCTTGTTCTTTTTGGGTGCACAGTTAGTGTGATTTTTTGTTGTGATGATGTGAACAATTACAAGGAGTAGCACATACAAAATGTCCCTACGTTATGTGGAAAATTAAGATGGGCTCCATTCCAAAAATCAACAACAATAATTTCACCCTAATGTTACAGATTAGATGTCACATATCAAAATTCAATCCTATTAAGGTGTTAACCCGTTCGGTAACATTTGTAGGGGATTTTATGTCGAAAATGCGCTTTAAAGGGGAAAAAAAAAAGGTGCGTGTTGTAAATTATTTCAAAATCATTAATTATTTTATATAATATAGAATTAATTATCAATGTTCTTTAATTTTTTTTATTTATGCAAGGACAACACACGGACATGCAAAAAATTAAGTAATAGGTTTTGTGTTGAAAATACATTTTGAATGGTGCAAAATAAAGAGTAATTTATAAATTATTTTAAAATCTTCGACTCTTCTATATGAAATAAGATCAGGTATTGTTATTCTTTTTTTTATTATTATTTATACAAGGACAAACACAACAAAAGTTTACTAGAGTTCAAACCTCAAACCTATACATATGAATGTAAGGTTTTGATGTTATTTAACTAATTGATCACTCAACTCTCTATTTTAAAACATTAATTGCTGCATAAAAATTAAAATACAAAAAACGTGCAAAAAATGTAGTATTTGGTTCATTCATGTTATTACAAATTACAAAACCATATACGACAAGAATGACCAATAAAAAAGAATTTGCTATATTTTGTATGATAAAAATGCATATACTAATTTGATGCTTGGAATTAGAAGAAAAATGATCTCAAGTCACAAATTCTATGATTAAAAGAAGTCGTCGTTTTCGCTACTAACATGTAAGCAACAATTAATTTGGTCGTTGTGATCGGATTATACAATGGACTTCTAACAACAATCTCCATAAGGTCCTATTATCCTTTTTTTTTTCAAATTTCGGTTGCGGAAGACGAAATCAAGAAAAAAGTTATCATCAACAACCAGTTCCAAATTAGAAGAATATCACAAGAAAACTTCATTTGAAACAATATGGTACAAAATAACATACGACTTCATGATCCATCATTCAAATTTAAGGGTCGTATTTGTATTAAAATCAAATTGTATTGTTACTTGTACAAGAATATTGAACAAGTAAAGAATACCAAAATACAATCTTACCCCTTTTTTTATAGTGGGGAAAAGGTTAAAAGAATAGAAAAGAGTAAAGAGTACCAAAATTTTCCATTTTATGAGGAAGAGGGACGCCATGATTTTCGCTTATTCAGCTACAGAATTCTATAAAGTGATGGAGATAGCAAAAGGAAGAAGATTGGAGTAGATATGGCATAGGATAGGAGCAGCAAGAGCATGTGAAATTAAGGTGAGTTTTCACATACATGTTTTCTCTTTTTGCTTCTTTTGTAGTGTGCAAAGAGAGTATAAGTTCCCATAGATATATGCCCATATCTCTAGAAAGCACAACCAAATCCTCATGAGTGGACCTCACCTTAATTAGTTGGTATTCTGTCCCAAACTATAATTCTTTTTTTTTTTAATCTTTTAAATTTTAGATGAAAGTAAAGAAAATATAAATTTTTAGTACTTTTACTCTATCGCCCCTTAAAAATAGTGGTTGAATGTTCATCTCTCATTATTACCTTAGTTAAAAGAATAATTTTTTTTTAAAAAAATTATAGAAATGAAATTTTATTAGAAATGTTAAAAAAAATTGAGAAGAATAAATTTATGATAGTTGACCGATAGAGTCATACATATATATATGTGTGTGTGTGTGTGTGTGTGTGAGCATGAAAAGTTTTTTCTTCTAAGTATACCAATTTAATTTTATTGGATGGGTCTCCTCATTCAATTCTATATTAAAATTCACAAAAATATTAGGATTGCCCACGGAAACCCTTTGAACAATCAAGTTAGTTCATTGAGCTCAATATTGAAGGTCAAATAATTAAGCATTTGCAATAAAACTATTAATACTACCTCAAATGACATGAATGGAACTACTTATAGTGTAGGTGGTGGTTAGTTGGCCAAGCTTACAATATAACTAAAATTCGCAACTCTCAGTCCGACTTCAATACTAATTTATACATTTAAAAATATGATCAATTCTATCAATGCCACTATCAAATGTAAATAGATGGAAACACACGCATGAAATTATAGTTTGACACACACACACACATGTTTCCTTCCATAAGACTAAGAGTAGGTAGAATTATGAGTTATCTTTGCACGCGAATTTTGTGTTGTATTATTTTAGCAAACTTAGTGAGCTAAGTATATATTATTAGGCGATGCGCTAGGAGGGACTTTTATTTTCTGCGGTGGTCATGTAGGCAAAGCCTTCAGAAAACGTAATTTAGAGCTTGGAGAGTATACATCCCATCGCATTAATGAACTGTCTGTCAACTCGAGCTTGGTCCTGGGCGGGTTGATGTGGATTCTCTCTAAATCTTAACTCGCCCCGCACTTAACACTCATCCCATTTCGTCCCTCGAATTTTAGGCTCAAAAATTTCAATCCATCTCTGTCAAATATATAAAAATCGGACTCGCTCCACTCTATCTGGTATATATGCGCCTGCCTATCAATTTTTATTTAAAAAAGGACCATCTAATTTACCATAATTAGATAGTTTAACCATAATACTATAAAAAGTTAATATAAAAAAGTTCAATCAATATGATAATATTCAAATATATTAATAAAAATTCAATCATAAAAATATATTATATATAATTGATAT
>JACGDI010005864.1:50216-131903 GCA_014898725.1 Jacaranda copaia
TTATATAAGTATTTAGAGTGGGGCAGAGCATGACTCATTTGTCCTAAATTCCATCCACATTAATTTATATTAAAATTCATCCCACTCCGCGAGACATATACCCACAAGTCGAATTGAAATTGCTAAGCCTACATCAATTTAAAATGAGTTGTGCAATTTTACCGACTGGTCGGCAACATCAGTCCCACACATAAAGTGTGAGATTGTGGATTTGGATCTAACAAAATTTTGATGTATATGCATATAAATAAAAGTTTAAAAAACTTAATTTTTCGATCTAATATCTTGTTTTAATAATATGTTTCAAAAATTAATTTTGAAAACAACAAATATTGAATACTGTAAAATAAACCAATTCCTACTAATTAACCAAATACTTCACTTAATTCTAGAGGTTCTACTAAAAATATCCCGAAACAAACAACACAGAAGTTGGTAAAGGTCGACTTTAAGCTGCGTTTACATTATAGTTTGTTCATTTCTTGGTAGTCTGTTAGGTGATCTCAAAGTCAACTTATGGATAAATAGGAACAAGAAAAATAAATTAAAATAAAATAAAAAGAAAATCAATCAACTTTTCCGATGTAAGGCTCACAAAGTGAAAGCGATGGAAAAGGATCCCTTTTGGGCCCCAACTATATACTACTGTCACCAGGGGAGAATTACAGTGAAAATTCGATTTAGTCCAATATAATCACTTTGAATAGTAAATACGATTATACTTATATTATAATTGATTTTATTATTTTTTTTGAGCCCGTTTGCTTGAAAACATGTAATTAAATTGATATATAAAAAAGGAAATTGTTTTGAGCCCTCACATTTATATGAGCAAAAATGATATCATTAGATCAAATGACCATCGATAAGACAAACAAAATAATTTAATTTTATATTTGGTTGATAAAATTAATTGTGATAAATTAAGGCATAACATGTAATTTTATAATTGCATCCTTATATTTTTAATTTATTTTTAATAAAATATATTAATGAAGTTAAGTGTATAAATTTTCTTTTCAATCTATATCAAACCTTCTTTGTCTTGGTCCATTTTTCTCACCAACAATAATAAATCAAATAGAAACAATGAATTTAAATATACATATATATATATATTGATGCCAAAAAGAATAATTTTACAGAGCACCAATTGAAAGCAAATGAAAGTAATTTTGTATTATCACTGATAATCTATCTCTAACTACAATCTCGTACAAAGCCTTTTATATATCTAAGAACCCCACTAACTAGGGCAGTAACTGCCCTCTAAACCTATAATTATTCACGTTCATCAAAGTGGATCAACATGGTGCCACGTGTGGCCCACGTTCTTTGTCTTTCGGTTACATTAGTTTGAAACTGCACTCTGAGCTCAGCTCGAGCAACTCAAACCTTCATCTTGGCTGTTTCTCCTAAACTTAGTTCAGACAACTTAAACCTTCATCTCGGCTGTTTCTCAGCTCGGTCAACTTAAACCTTCATCTCAGTTCGGTCTACTTAAACCTTCATTTCGACTGTTTCTTAGCTCGGTCAACTTAAACCTTCATTTTGACTGTTTCTCCTGAACTCAGATCGGCCGGACCATTTGGGGTTATCAGGCTGAAACGACTTTCCCATTGTAGTCTTTACAACTACTTTAACTCAGGCTAGGGTACATACGCATCATATATATATATATATGCCCCCTAACAACCGGGTTCAATTAAATTGGATTTGAACTAATTAAGTGTCTTTTTTTTTTTGTCACTACAATTATTATTTTTGGCCAATAAAATGTGGAAATTTCCTTCTTCAAAATAAACAAATTGGAAGGCCAATAGATTTTCCTTTTTACCCCTTTAGTGATGAGTGGAGGAAAAATTGATGTTAGTTGTCATGTTGTATTGTTGTCCCACTCACTTTTAATTAGATTTGACAGCATGAGATTCAACCTCCTTCTCAAGTTGTTCCTTGAACAATTTGCTTTCTTACAAGTATCTAAGTTTTAGTTCCTTCTCAAGGTACTAAATTTTATGTTTTTGATGGGAAAAAAAAAGGATACTTATTTTATTTTACAATTCTTGTTTAAAGTTTAGAATAAGTACTTAGAATTCTAGTCATAATTTTTAAATAATTTCGTTTCAAAATATAAAATTCACTGTTTAAATTGAAAACTTCTTATTTTTTGACAACACATGTATATCCACTATACATATTTATTGTATAAAAAAGACAAATAAATGAACAAATAATCCTCGAGATTGAGATCTGTCGGTCTTACACAGAACATTGTGCTTCAAATCCATTAAGATTTTGTAAAAAGTCCTAACAAAAAGACATAATATGCAAATTATTTGTCAAATCATTGGCGGACTTCATATTCAGATGATATATATGGGTTGGTTGTTATATTAGAATAATAATGTTAGTGATTATTTCATTTGACAAAATATGCTCATCCCAACCCACTTGCAAAACCCACCCCATCTTTCATTAATGGCTGACCAAATGTGTAAGGGTAAATGTCAATATCAATCACCACCAACTAAGTCTCTCAACGAATTGGATTTGGATCAAATTAATCATATTTGAATTCGAATTCGATTATCAAAATCTATATTCGAATTCGACTCAATATCCTATAAAATATTTATTAGTCAGTACTATATTTGAATCCGATAAATATTTAAAATTTGATAAAAAAAAATTCAATCCGATTTAATAGGTTGGATTTGGATTGAATTAGTCATATTTGAATTCAAATTCGATTATCAAAAATTTATATTTGAGTCCAACTTAATATCATATAAGACCTTTGTTAATCAGTATTACATCTGAATTTGGTAGATATTCAAAATTTGATAAAAAAAATCCTCTTGATTTAATATTTTCTTTTTTTAATATTTTTTCCTTTTTTCTCCCTTTTAAATTGTGTAAAAATATTGTATTTATAAAATAAATTTATGTCATATTCAAATTTTAACAACTTTTTATTATATATTATTTCAAAAATTAAATATTTGAATACTAAAGCACTATTTTACATTATTGTCATGCATAGATAAACTATTATACATTATTATATTTGACATTAGTATCTCTCTTTATTTTTTAGGCTAAAGACTCAATATTAATAGCATAATATAAATGATAATATAGCTATTAGATCAATAAAATATATACATTTTATTTTAAAATCTCTATCAATATTATATATAAAAGTATCGATTTAATAAAAATTATTAAAGTTCGAATTTGATTCTTTAAGTAATCAAATTGCTTAATTCAATATCCGATTTATTTATTTTGAATTACAGATATTTATAATCAAATATGATTCATCAAATACTTTAATTAAATAAAAATATAAAATTCGAAACGGATTCAGATTGGATTCGCATTAAAATTCAACTCGTTGACAACATTAACAAAAACATCTAAACCCTATTACAAGAAGTCCATATGACGCCCATTTAGCTTCCCATCTTGGGACAAGTTTTTGTTGGGCCCAAGTTGAGCACTCAGTGCCCAAACTTAGTTCTTGTTACATGCAAGCCCATATAATGCGACTATCGTAAAAGCTTGAAAACAAAGAAACGCAACAGTATGCTACGCCCGTTTGTGTTTGTTTTCACCACTCATTTTCATTTCCAACACAATTAAAAAATAAAAAAACTATCAGTTTCTAAATTATTTTTACTCAAAATATCTCTTTTTTTCATTTTCAACTTTGTTTTAAGCCTATCCTCTTATCCTACTACCACATCAATCAAATTTAAATTTAATTTGACATAGAATATACATTATCATTTTAAAATTAATAAGATATACATATATTTTAAAAAATAAATTTTTTTAAACATAAAAAATATAAATCAACTCACTTTTCAACTATATACCTACTTTAATTATTACTTTCCAACAAAATGTCTAAATATAATTTTATTTTTCATTTTTAAACCATAACTACTTTTCAACTTTTAAAAATACTTAAAAATAAAAATGAACTTTCAAAACATATCCAAACGGGCACCAAGAGAAGGTTGGTAATTATATTTTCAGATAAACTTAAAGTTATGAGGAAAAGAAATATCAAGGATAAAAGAAGGATAAATTTATTATAGATGATATTGTGTTCACACGAAATTTCTTTCATATCTCTTAAATTTCAACTAATTTGTTGGCATTACATAAGGTTAATTTGGTTGGATTTTTAAGTTATCTTATGATTATTTATTATGTAATAATTTATTTTATTTTTTATCATTGTGATATAATTTGATTGGCATAATAAATAAATCCAAGGGAGGTGGTAGGTTAATTTATCATGAAAGTTGCACATACAAACATGGATTTTTGATATTCATGTGAGTATGGGTGTTTATTATTACTACAACCAAATGAATCATAAGGTGAGATCAAAACACGATATACTATCCTATCATTCCAACCAAACTAGTCCTATTTATTGAAACATTCTGGATATGTTATACTACCTCATCTTTGTTGAAATTTTTATTTTAATTTATGTATATGTAAATGTGTTTCAAAAAAGTACTCAAAATTGTACAATATTTAAACAACCTTTTTCCTATATATGTGCATATCTGTCTATGGATGTGTTTAAAAAATGTATTAATAACTCATCAAATTTGGTTAGTTGATAAGTTTTGATGAATTAGAAAAATTTAGAAATTCACAATTATTGTTAAATAATTAATGAATTTACATCATTCAAAAAATTTAAATGATAAGAATGCAAATTTGTCAAAATTATACTACTGTGATCCAAATGCCTTCTTCCTATACAGTAGCAAATTTTTGTGTGTGTGAATGGGCTTAAAAAATATATCGAAATGTCAATAAATTTAATTAGCTGACATATTTTTATGAGCCAGAAGATCAAAATATTCACAGTTAACGTCAAGCAATTATGAAATTAATTATATTAAACAATTAATAAAACTTTAGAATTATAAGAATTTAGAATTGGTAAATGTTGCACAGTTGCAGTCAAAGACCCCCTTTCCTTTATATAATAGTATCAATTTATGTAAGTTTAGATGAGTTTAAAAAATGTATTAAAAAATATAAATTAGGTTAATAGGCAAATTATGATGAGTCAAAAGATCAAGAAATTCACAAACGATTAAAATTTTAATTTTAAGCATTCAAAATAAAATTGAATAGTGGAGGCAAAAGTCTCCCTTGGTATGACAATTGTGAAATTTTTACTAAGTTTTGTATTTTTACCAAAAAAATATATTGAAAGATTGATAAGTTTGGTTAATTTTCATAATTTGATAATTTAAAAATTATAAAATTTATGACTAATATTAATTAACCAGTAAAATTTCATGGAATAATTATAGAAATTTTAAATTAGAAGAATAGTTAAAAATTACCTTCCTATATAGAATACTATAGATTTATGTAAATTTGAATTAATTTAAAAAAAGTGCTAAAAGGTCCTTATGTTTGGTTAGTTGACATATTTTGATAATTTGGAAAATAAAAAAACTTATAATTAATATTAAACAATTAATTAAATTATTTTAAATAATTCTAAAAGAATTTCAAGTCTTAAAATTCAAAATTTGGTCAAAACTATACAATAATGGTCAAAAAATTCATTTCCTATGTATGATTGTATGACATATCTAAGTTAATAGAATTTAGTAATAGTTATTAAATTGGACTTGTTGACATATTTTGACAATATAAGAAATCTAGCAACCACAAGTAATATGAACTAATTAATAAATTTATTTTAAATAATTTAAAAAATTAAATTTGACCAAAATTATATAATCATAAGGGTAAAATCCACTTTACCCCCTTGCACTTAAACTTCGCCTCACTTTGCCCCATTTATTTTTAGTTGCATCACTTTGTCTCCCTATACTCTGAATTTTACTTAAATTATTCAATTCCGTTAGATTCTCTTTATCTCCTTAACACTGTTAAATTTTTCTTTTTAAAAGATGAAGTTGCTTATAATTTTTAATTGTTCATTTAACAAATAAAACTCATCTTCTCCATAAAAAAGAAAAATTTGTATTTGAAGATTTAGATATATAAAATCAGCAAAAACATCTAACAAAAACGCATTTCTGAAAGGCTAACTTTAAATGTTTATACGAAATCTTACTTACATGTAGTTTTGTTGCTACTTTGTGTTAAAGGCAATGGTTTTTATTTTTGATGATTTCATAGAAGGATGTATTAGGTAGTAAAATAAAATTAGTAAAGCAATTCTATGGAGAAAAAAATGGGGTCTACATATTATTAATTGAGTTTTCTTTAATGAAAATCATTGTTTCTTATAGAGATGTGCTATTAGTATATGATGCAAGTTTTTTGTATATTTGTAGTGCAATTAATAGTAATGTTTAGGTTTCATCTTTCTGCATTCAATTTGGATCTTTTAATTTAATTTTAATATTATTTTGTATAAAATTTGTGTATTCATATAAGAAAAGAGTAGCTAAGAGAGATTGACAAAAATTGAGATACATTCTGAGTATATTAATATAAAATATGGTGATTTAACTGTTTTTGCTTAGTTTATTAACAAAAATTGAAAAGACTTTGACGTTGTTAAAATAAGTAAAGTAAAACTAAGAGTATATGGATATAAAGTAATGCAATTAAAAGTACAAAAAGTAAAATAAGATAAAATTTAAGTACAAGAGAATAAAATAAATTTTTCGCAAATTAAAGACTTTCTCCAACATATAATAGTGTAAATAAGGCATTTTCTGAAATCTCCAAAGATGGCAACTTTCAGTGCCCTTGGGCCTTACCTGTTTGGTCGGCTGGATTTAGTGGGATAAATAAACTCGAATTATTCCTACACACTTGTGACTTGACATACTAATCTAAAAAATGCTTAGATGTGCATCTTGCTTATTTAATAAGTTTCAGATGGCATTTGGGTAAATTTATAACATCTTTAAAATAAATTTTGCCAAAGAAAATATTATAAAAATATTTTTCTCAATTTAAATGATGGTATATTCCTTTGTTTTTTCCCTCATTCTTCAAGATTTAAACTCCAAACCTACAGAGCAATCATTTGACCCAATAACAATGTCCTCCACTTACTTAAGTCCGAATTCCAACAAACCGTAGATGTATCTGTGTATAAATTAAAAAAGAAAAGGATCCAAACATAGCACAAGTTATCACATTAGTTATATTAAATATGCATGTGTCCCCCATTAAGTATACTTATGCTATATTTGGATTTCGAATTTGGCGAGGAAAAAACGAAAAGTGAAAAAATCTTATAAAATACGGCACAAAGAACTATTATTTAAATTTTAAAGTGACTTTTTTTAATAAACATTTTCCTTCCTAAAACTCAAAGACTGAAAATGGCCTTAAAAGATGAAATTAGTTGAAGCTGTCATAGCAAACATTATTCATGACCAAGAAACTAAAATTTCCCAATATTGACTAATTTATTTCTCTTGCATAGAAGATGACCTTCACTTTATGAACATGGGAAACATTGAAATAATTTCTCGTCTCTTTCCCCTTAAGCCCTTCTTTGAGGTCCAATTCTGTAAGCTTAGATCTACACTTGAATGACTTATTGTAACATAAAATGAAGTTATTTTTTGACCTTTTTTGGTGGTGTACCATTACAAAAACTTACATCTTCCCTCAGCCTCCCATTCCTCCAACCTTAATGTGCTGTCTTCAATGCCCCCTCCATCCAACATCTTCATCAACCCCATAAGCCAGAATCATACAAGAGCCGGACTTAAACCGGCTGACGGCTGCAAACTGGTGGCATAGGCCCGTGCCCACAAGTCATAGTGGATGATTTCCTCAAGCGAAGGAGAAACCACCAGTTCTGCTTGATGCTTCTCGCAGGTTAGCTCCACAACCTTAAATATGTCCAGGTAACCAATTCTGCAAGAAGGAAACAGGTCATCGGCTGTAATTGTGGAGCACCTAAGAATATGGTCTCTTAACAGGCGCTGTCTCCCTCTAGCCTTTATGAAGTTTTATGGGCACAATATAACTAGATGGCAATACACATACGACAGCTTATTGTCTTGTAAAAGGTCTATATCTATATCATCTTGATTTTCACTAACATGAGAAATCAGTTCAAGGGATGGCAAGTACTCACTGCTCATTGATGAACATTTCAACAGCTTTTTCGTTAGCCGCACTAAGAACTCCGGTCATGGTCCCCCCGGCTCGCCCGGCAGCATAAGCTAGATCCATTGATGGATATTTCACATTGTCGGGAACTTTGAACGTAAGAGAGCCGAGCCTGAACCATCAAAATCAGAATTCAGTTGGTGTGTACATGGACTGTCGACATTTTATACTTCAAATAAGCTACATCAGATTTCTAATCTTTACATAAGGGCATGGAGATTTACTTGCAAAGATCAAGGCGAGGCCAAGTAACCTCAGAACAGTAAATTCTGTCCGGCCATGATAAGGTGTATAGAATAGGCAGGCGCATATCGGGCCAGCCCAATTGTGCCAGCACCGATGAATCCTGAAAAGAAGGCACGATGTATATGTGGAATATAGCAAAAAAGTTATCAAAATGAACAAGAGGAAGAACGTGGATTTACCTGTGTCTCAACCATTGAATGGATGATAGATTGGGGATGAATAACAATCTCGATGTTATCATATTCGGCCCCAAACAAATAGTGAGCTTCTATAACTTCTAAACCCTGTCGAGACGAAATGAATTACTTCATAGATAAATGGGCACTAGGCATCGAGTCGAGAAGTGTGGAATGCAAAACCAGCAGAAATTTTACCTTGTTAAAGAGTGTGGCAGAGTCCACTGTAATCTTTTTTCCCATGTTCCAGTTAGGATGCTTTAAAGCGTCGGCTACTTTCACGTCTTTTAACTTATCAACCGGCAAATCCCTATCATTGGCAGCATTATTATCAGTTACAGACTCGGATGTATAAGTTGATGCTACATACATAAGTTGGTAATTGTGAGAATTATCTAATCCTAAAGGTCTTTCTACATAACAAATTGCCTCACCTGAAAGCTCCCCCTGATGCAGTCAAAATTATGCGCCTCAGAGCATCTTCCGGCAAGCCTTGTATACACTGAAAGATAAACATTTCTTTTCTCAGCCCTTAGAATCCGTAAAGGCAGTCACAAATATATAAAAGTTATAAACGGATAAGAAAGACATTTCAAATGACAGGATATCTGTTTAGTACTGAATTCTCCAGCTAAACATCATGAAATTGTGAGCTCTATTTTGACATACCTGAAATATAGCAGAATGTTCAGAATCGGCAGGAAGAATCTTCACTTTATGCTTGTGTGCAAGAGGGAGGACAAAAGGACCTCCAGCAATTAGTGTCTCTTTATTGGCCAAAGCAATGTCTTTTCCGGCTTCTATGGCCGCCACTGTAGGCTAAAGAATCATAATAGATATTAGATTCCAGAAAGCTTGAGCATTAGGCATGCAAGACAGAAAACGTGCCACTAGTAACTCAGAGGAAATCTCTTTTACAAAACATCAAGCAGAGTATCACACAAAAAGATATGAACCTCTAACGTTATAACATACAATTTTTTACAAAGAATAAGGAAAATTGGTACTCATAATGGTATCCCTGCTGTTTCATATATTCAGCAAAGTGAACTAAAGAGATAAGCCTAAAATTTTACTCAAGAGAATTGAAGTTTACCTTCAAACCTGCACAGCCAACAATTCCTGTGACTACAGTAATAGCATCTGGATGGCGGGCAACCTGGAATAAAACATCATTAACAAGGAGGTCAGGAGTAATTAGAATGATGTCTAAACACAGAAAAAGCTACTGAACATATGCAAGCTAACCTCAACTACTCCCTGTTCTCCGGGAATGATTTCAGGCTTGTGTTCCACATCGGCCAGAGCCTCTTTAAGCTCATGAAGCAATGCCTCATTTCGGATGGAAACTAATTGAGGTTTAAATGTCTTAACCTGTTTGATAAGGCAGTAACAGATTAAAGAGTGAGGCTATCTACTCAATGAGTCCTTTCTTTACAAGGTATGCTAATTATACATAAGCAAGGACACTAAATATATCCCAAATATGTCCTGTGTATTGAAGATATGAATTAATCACCTGATCGGCTAGAAGAGTCACATTTGAACCAGCTGCAAGGGCGACAACTTTAAATTTGTCTGGATTTTCAGCAACTATGTCCAATGTCTGAAAAGATCAAACTTAACTCATTCATCACTCGAAGAAACTTGATGACAGAACACATGCCTGCCACTCATCTATAGTCAAGACATTTTATGCTTTTAGCTGAAAATCAGACTTAGAAACAGCCATTGACCATTGAAAAATGCAGCCATGATCAGACAGGGCCATGTGCACAAAGACTTAAAACAAAATTTGGTCAAAATATTAATCTTCACATCAATCTTAAGGACAACATAACTCATATATTTCACCTGGGTTCCAATTGAACCAGTGGATCCAACAATTGAAATAGGCTTTGGACCATCCCAAGTTTTGCGACCGGGCTCAGCAACAGCCCTGCCGGGCCAAGCCGGAGGAGGTGGCTGTGCCGAACAATGGATTCTTTTTGCAGCAGTGCGTCCACTTTCCTTCCTCTTCAAAGCAAATCCACCTGAAGAAAATCCACCACATTTAGAATCTTCAATAATTCAGCATCTCAAACCAAAAACACAGATAGTTACACATATAACTATTTTAATAGGAGAAGGTAACCAAACAAAAAGAGGAAAAAAGGGAATCTTTCACCGGCAAAACATCAGCATCAATACAATTGAATTAAACCAGCCTCCTAAAATGGGAGACTTAAAAGGGGGAAAAAAAGAAAAAAAGAAACCAAAAAAATCTAAGCTTGCACACTAAAAAAGATTCCCTATATTCCTATATAAACAAGAAATCTCAAATAAATTCAGATTAAAACCAAAAAAAGAAAAAAACCAAAAAATAACCAGCCACTGTTATACCAGCTATTCTTATCCAAACACGCAGCAACAGCTTACCACCACATTATCCACATGAAATGACAAAATCAGAATTTTTCAAAATCCCAGAATCTTAAACGAAAAAACAAAAGGCTTAAACATGGTTACCTTGGAACTTGAGGAGATTAAGGTTGTAATTGGATTTGGAGGAGTCCAAGAAAGAAAGGGTCCTGATTTCAGTTGGAGACAGCAGATTTAGAGCCATTAATTCCACACAACTATGCAGAAAGCTGAAAAGAATGTTTCTTGTCCTCTCCTCCCCTTTTATTTTCAAGAACTCAAAATAAGTATAACGAACAAGACTTTACTTCCGAGTTAGCCTAGGATGGCAAAATACAAAGCTAGTGATGACAATCGCGAGAGAGAGAGAGAGAGAGTCGAATAGTGTGTGGCCAATGTGTGGCACGATTTGGTTTGTCTGTCTTATATAGGGAGTTTGAGGACAGTCAAAATTAAATTGAAAATGACAGAGAGTTACCAAGCATAAGTACACTCGTTTTCCGCATGCAGATTTAATGTATCATGATTTCTTTCAAGACAAATACGTTACGTTCGTGATGCAAATCCAATTACATAAATTGTGTAATAATATGAATGTATAAGGGACTTGGAGTTAGCACAACAATTTCCAAGATAAAGATTTACTATCTTTTAATACACATTTAGTCAATATTGCATTAATTACTTGTATACGATTTTATTAAGTCAAGATTTGGATGCATTTGTATGGAGTTAAAAAAAATTCATTTATCAATGGCATTAAATTTTTATGAAATATAAAGAGTAATTTACTTATTTTTAAATGAAAAAAATTTTAAATTTTAATTAAAATTTAAGAGGGACGGTTGTGATTACTAAATTCGTTGTTTTTATTAGACCTCTCGCTCCGTTTGTAAATTAACTTATATATTAAGAAAAATAATAATTTTTGTTATTTTATATTATTGACTTTAATTTGTCATAATGCATAGGTAGATTTGAAAATGTTTTAAGGATTAGAAGGAAAAGAGAAGACAAATTAAAGTAAGAGACGAGTGGGGAATCAAGCACATATAGCGTGGACTGCGTGGGGGTATTCTTTATGTTTCCTCTTTTTTATTCTCTAACGTGCCCTTTTAGATATTAATCTTATTTAATTTGGGTATTTTTTAATTAATTAACTAAGATTAATTTAAATAAAATTGGGAGGAGTCGTGGAATAGAATCATAAATGATTCCTCTTCCTATCAAAAGATTATGCTCTTGTAAGAAGTCCAAATCCAAGAATAAGATTTGTTTGTTTTATTTTCTTCCCCTTAGTTATGAGGGTGAATTTTGGCTTTACATTATGGGGGTTTGAGGACATGTGTTGCATTTCTTCAACATTACTACTTTTCAAGAAAATATGGGAAATATAATTTTATAGAAATAAAATAGCGGTTTAATTCATGCCATTCAAGATTGTATTTGGATAGTGGAGCCTTTTTAGTAGCGTAAACTGCAAATTTTTATTTAAAAAAAAATTAAAATCAATGCCATTCCATGGTTCAAAAGTAAATACAAATTTTAAAATTCATCATTTTTTCGTAATAGATGTATTGGATAAGTAATGGTAGTTTTAGTAACATGACGCTATTGTTTACTTGTGGGTTTAATGAGAAGCTATATATATAATTATCTATTATTATTTTTTACAATTTTGGTTAATTTATTTTTAATTTTTTTACTATTATTTTCTTTTATGATTGAAATAATTTAAAATTTAAAATTCAGAAGAGATTTCTAGAGACATACACCAACTTTGAAATTACGTCCAGTTCTCAAAGTATCTTACTTTTATAATTTAATAAATAAAAGAAGTGGAGGGCTCCTCATGTTAAAAGTAAGTCATTTTTAATGTCATTTGCTATATATATATAAGAAATTATCATAATTAGTTGGCATTTCAACAATTCATAGAAAAATATGGATAACAAAATCAATATAAGATTAATGGAACTTGAATTCAAAAAATATCTCATAAATTGTAAGATTTTATTTAGACCTTAATTCATATAGTTTGATCAAAATTTTGTTGGCATAAATTATACCAATGATAAAAGGTATGACACCACTCACTTTTATTACGTTTTTAATGAATAAAATAAAAAATAAAAAATAAAAAATAAAAGAAAAGTCATCTTCAAAATTTCAGTTATGCCATCTCTACTCTCTTACTTCACACCTAAGCCCAATATTGATATAGATTCCACGCTTTCTTATCCCAAATAATTGAAAAAAGAATATTTCCTTTTGTGGTATTTATCTTTATCTTTATCTTTTTATCAAAAGATAAATTTTTCAATTATAGTTAACTGTATTGGTGGATTTTTTTTCTATACTAGTTAGGTGACGACAAAATCAATTGCATTTAATATATTTAAATTTATTTACTTTTAAAGAATATTTAAATTTTCATTTTCAAAATTACAGTACCAATCGAAATATCTTTTAATATTCTATATGTCTAACAAAATTAAATGTTAATAGGTTGGTGTGGCTGAAATTACTGAAGGTCAATGTTGGCAGCCCTAGTAAGTAACAACAAATAGCTGACATGGGATGGGAGAAATTTTGGTTAATTTATCATAAAGAGTTGAATTCGAACTTTTTTTAATTAAAAAGATATAACTGCAATATAATTAGAAAAAAGTTTGTCAGATTAAATTAATCTTCTCAAGGTTCGTAAGATCTTTAAATAATTAAATATTATTTAGAAATATGTTATAAATAATGGACGAATAAATTATCTCGATAAGAGCAAATAAGTTGACCTGAAAATTAAATAAGCAAAAAAAAAAAAAAAAAAGGTTGCCTCATCTAAACGCAGTTAAGAGTGTGACAAGATGTGTAATTTAAAATTGGTCTAACTTTATATTATTTAAAAAATAGCAAAACAATAAATAGTGCTAGTTTACTATATATACAATTGCAATCTTGAGATATATCGTAATACTTGTAGTAAATAAAATGTTTTTAGATATTTGGACTGGTCAAAACGTAGAAAATCAAATCTTTGAATTCAACTTGGGCAAGATAGTGATGTGACAATTTTTTTTAAAAAAAATGGGCAGAAAATTATAATATTTCATGTGGATCGTGAGATGAAATTTGTATTGATTTATATATGTTTAGTGGAATTTTTAATAATTTGAGTAACTCATTTAATTTTTATAAATGAAAAAAATCTTCAAAGTCTCACTTATGGACTTAACCCTATGAGTTGATTAAATGTTTTTATATTTAGGAAAATATTTTAATTACTAAATACATAATATGAAATATTTTTTACTTAAGTTTTTGTACAAGTTTTTTCATTGACCCTTTAAGTGATCCAGTTACAAAAATATATTACAACAATTTCCTGAACTTGTGGTATGGATAACATGATTATTTTTTCTCACTAAATTTGTTGATAATAAATTTTCATTTATATTTTTATATAGAAAGTGAGTTTTTTTTAACTATAATTCTATTATTTTGATCAAATTTTAAATTCTTTTAAATAACTTAGAATAATTTCATTAATTGTTTAACATGAATAATGAATTTCTTAAATTTGAGTTATTAAAATATGTTGACTAATTAAATTTAATGACCTTTTAGTGTATTTTTCAAATTCAGTTACGAGCACGTGATCATGTTATATTATTACATAAAAGATATCTTTTGACCATAAATTTGCAATTTTGATCAAATTTTTTTAATATGAATTATCCAAATTTAACAAGTATTCCAATTACCAAATTAGATAAAATTTAAAAATTGAAGAAACTAAATATGGATTCAATTTCATTTATAATACATTTTTATATTCTTTCACGTCTTTCATTTCTTGTTATATGAAAATATCATTATTAAGCTTTCATCAATATATATATATATATATATGTATATTATTGCGGCCCTTTATTTTTAATCTCTTTCATCAATCATACAAAATTTCGAACAAATTAATATATTTTTAAATTTTCAAATGCAAAGATGATTTATTTTTAAATTGGACACATGAAACATGTTGACAAAGTACATATATCCAACATCAATTTATTTGCATAAAATATGAGTTAAATCCCTTTCCTTCTTTTCCTTAATTTTGCAGCCCAACTAAAGCACTCATAGTTGCTCTAACAAGCGTAACCTTTCATATATTCATAAGAAGGGTGAGTTGGTAAAAGAAAATAAATAAATAAAATCGAGTCGTCGGCTAAGTCAGTGACATTGTTCTTATATATATATATATATATATAATTTAAAATTTATATCTTGACAAACACTTGAGATATATATATATATATATATATGTTCGCTCATGATAATAAAAAGAAAAAAAAGTAGAATAAATTAGTGATTCACTAGATAAGTATTTCTTGTTTCTTGTCCAAAAATTTTTCATGGTCTTCCACGTGCTGATCCAATTTCTCTTACAATTATTTATTTCTAGACTTATATGATTAATTTCATAAAATCAATCATTATTAAATGGACCCTAATTTGTCCTATGTAATACTTCATTAGAGTGCCTCATGGCCCAAAAAGTCACTCAATTAGAAAAAATTACTCTTTAAGATTGACTTGAACTAACGCACAAACCATGAATTACTTGATGCAACTTAGAAAACGTGTACTTATCCCATTCAAGGAGGAGAAATGGCCGGCCAAAAGTGAGCACTTACACAACCACTCGAGAGAAAAGTAGTAACAAATTGGAAAATGGAAGAACTGCTTCTTTCTTTCTTTCTTTCTTTCTTTCTTTCTTTCTTTATTTACTTACTTACTTACTTATGTTTTTTCAGTAGTTGGTGGGGTTGAAACTTAAAATCATAAATAGTATTATACATAGATATTAATTTGGGTCAAAATTTAGTAATCGATATTGACCACTCAAAATATCTCCTGGTAAGTGAGGTAAGAAGAGGACTAATTTGAAATTAAAAATAATTTATTTAGATTGTTGCGATCAATTTTATCATAGTAGAAGTTTACTGCAATATACATATCACTATTTTCATGTGAATTGTCATATACCTAACATGTATCAAAAATTAAAGACAAATATAATATAGAGATCAATGATCAGCAATATATATTTACTTTACGTTAAAATAGGTCGTGTCAAAATAGGCTAGGTATGACTGAACATTAATTTTTTAATTTTCATAAATAAAAATAAAAGAAAGGGAGGAAAATAGTCCGGCAGTCCACCAAATAACATCCAACGATATATCCATACATCGCAAAAAAATAAGTAAATAAATCATACGACAAAAGTATGATGAGTTTAGGCGAAATGTCATACAACTGTTTGGCAGTCAATAAGAAAGTGCGTTAGGCGTGGTCCTAAGTAGACTTAGAAGCCCACGCCCATAGACACTGCAAACATATATATATAAATAGAGGCAAGGAAATGGAAGAGCCTTCCCACGTTGGAACTACCATTTGCTGCTTAATTAAGGAAATCAGATAAGATTTTGCAGTTTGGAACTCGATTAACAAAGATCTGCTAACATTCTGTGGGGCTGCAACACAGTACAAGTCACCAACGCGAGCCCGAGCTATTTTAAGGTAAAGTCGAATTTGACTCTTATTTTGAGTTGGTCTCAAGCTATTTGTTTTTAAAAATTGAAGCCCACGAATAAATATATAATTCTGATATTTCTTTTACTTTATATAAAAACATAATAATTTGCAATTTTGGTGATCATATTTATAATGACGTATAATATATTTATGTGAGTTAATAAATTTTACGATTTTTAAATTTTACTTTTGATATTTTTGTATTTTATTAATTTAAAGATTTTGACGTCAAATCAACAAAGATTCAAAGCTCACTTAAAATTTGGAATATAATCATCAAATTGAACTTGAAACTCATCTAGTTCGAATTTGAAGTTTTTCCTCTAACTTGACCCAACTCAATTGCATCATTTTCCCCAAATTTTGCTCAATTCAATTTCCATCATTCACAATAAATAATAAAGAAAAAGAAAAAGTCATTCCAAAGACCCATGCCCAAGTTCCATAGTTTTTTGTCCCCCATCCCAATCATGATTTTCCTACCTCTAGAGGGAAAGATACTTCTCTTTTGATCCCATTTTGGACAAGCAGGATTCAAACCCCCCAACATTCGGGTTCACCACGTACTCTAATCCTATGAATTACACACCCCACCCCATCTCCACTAGATCTGTTTCCAAAAGTACCCTCACAAAAATCTAATTCTCTGAGTTACGAGTCTCACCTCATCTTCATTGAATCTATTTTCGAAAGTACCCTAACAAAAATTAACCTTTTATCTCCCCAATCATTTTAGGTTAAGATGTGAAATAGCTATACAATTTTTTTTATCTCATACAGCTCCTCATTTAAGTTTTTTAAATTCATTAGAACCTTTTCTGCACTCATAAATCCCCTCTCTTCTTCCACTCTGTCCCGAAGAGTAATTGGGACCACTTTAGTCACATTTCCATGTTCCAGTTTAGCTTGGCTCAATTCGATTACATCAAGAAGTTGGGCAAAATAAGAGGAAGAAAAACAATTGCTAAAGCAGTATTTTTCTAGGCAGTAGGATGTAACTCAAAGCATGCATAGGACAAGCATGGAATCTCAGGAAGTTTTACATTTTTATTCGAAGTAATCCGCTGATACAGACAAAGACATAGTAATATGATCAATAGTTCAGTAATGAGATGGACATTCTATTGTCAGCTTATGCAACAAATATGCTCTACCACAGAGCCCTGGAATCTCAATTGAACTTTACCTAGCAGCAGGCAAGAGAAGCTTTATGAGTATACCACAAAATACTGATTGTTGGCATGTAACATTTCCGGCACTTGACAAATCTAGATATAAAACTCCACTTTTTCAAGACCAAAATATGTGAGAAACAGAAGATTGACAGGTCAGCGCAACCATCACGTTCTCTTGTCTTTTATTACGAAGATCAACTCCCTATCGGCCAAGGTATCTAAAATCAAACTGAACAGATAATGCTATTTACTTCTTCAGGTCTCCAAATATGAGCCATTCTCTTCCTTTGGTGGCTCAGTTGAGTAAATCCCAGAATTCTCAACATTAGCCTCCACAGCGCCACCTGATTCAGAGATTTTAGTAATTCTTTGCAACTCATCAGTTACTTTTGCAGAACTCGCTAGTAATTGGTCATCAGTCAATTGTTCCGTCTGATATGAAGCCTTCTTTGTTTGTCGGATAGCTGCAGCTGCTTCAGGCATCACAACAGGAGGTGGCTGGGGAGGTACCCATGACCTCTGCACCGGCCGATCATTGCGCATCACATTTAGAGATCCAAATTTCTGTTCATCACCTGTTTCAATTTCTGTGATTCTCACATTCTTTCGTTGCCACCAAGGCACTGCATCATCTCCATTCAGCTGGTTACCTGGGTGCTCATAAGTTGAGCCATTGTTGCTCTCTTGGGTCGGAAAAGTGTGGACACTCTGAGCTGGACTGACCTCCCAAGGCTGATTGCAACAAGCAGTAGTGTTAATAATCTTTTTATTCAGTGTAGATGCTATAGTCAAAATGTTACAACTTGTAGAAAGGAAGACCAAAAGCGAGCAACTCTACTGTTATTCTTCTCTTGGTTGATGCTTAAAGAATAAGAAACAACTTGACTAAAAGTTGATATTCTTATATCTTCCTCAGAGTTTGGGGTTTGGGAGGAGGGGAGAGGGAGCGTATGACAAAAGAGAATAGGAATGAGTGCCAAGTGACCCCATTAGACATCTTTCATCCATCTATATTGCCTTCTCTCCTATTGCAATTGCTAAGGAATGTTTAGCTCCTAAGGCAAATATTGGTATTTGTCAGTATGCCTGTAAGAAGGCATTTGCTGGATGCAAGAAGTGCAAACACAAACAAATACATACGTACGTGCATGTGCTGGGGTGTATGTAAATATGCATGCTCACATATTCATGTGATGCAGTTACCAATCAGTAATAAGATACTTTCTTAAATCAGTAGATTTTATTTGCAGCCATCAATAGCTGGATATCAATGGTTGTGTCTGCGTCTTCAAGGGCAGAAAAAAAACAGATACGGAGACAAACACAATATGAAGACAAAATAAATGGATGTGTGTCAAGAACCTTTGTTTTGGATGTAATAACCTTGTTGGCTGTGTATGTCTAAATAGTGTCACAAATACAAGTAAAATTTTGACTGCAAACCTTTGGCCTTGGTGCTACATGTGGATTTGATACTGGTTGATTGGGGTTTGGTGGTGCATCATTGATTTCCTGAAACAATAAGAAAAGCAAAATCTTTTACAAACTAAAGCACAAAGCTTCAAATATATACACTTATATATGACATGAACACGGAAACCATCAATAGGAGCGGACTAACCCTAATATTGGATGGTCTTTCCCCTCTCTGTATCATAGCCATTATCTGCAAAAAAAGAACTCTGCATATTAGAGGGGAAAAGAAAAAACAGAGATAGAGAAGGACTCTTAACCACTTCTCTACTGAACAATGTCAAAGTCCAGACATAATTTCCCACTTAGTGCTCATAAGACATCTCTATTTACTGTTCCATTACTAAGCAATTATTCTAATTAATTTCCAAGGCTTCAGGCTTCCAATTTGGAAGTAAAACCTTAGCTTAGGGGGCATAAGGTATACATATGAGTATGAGCAGGCATCAATAATCAGACAATAAGCATACGACCAAGAAAATCTCACACCTCAGCAACTGTAAAATGAACAATTTGTATCGAGACATCAGACCACAGAGCAATACTTTGAAGTCTCATGCTTCATGGAACACAAAGAAATGAAGCAAGCCTGGGTTCACAACAATAAGATCTTCTCCTTCAGAAAACAATGAATAGGACTAAGAGTGAAAGAATTACCTCCATATATGACTTAGGGTGAGGAGCAACTGAAGGTTCCACAGATGAAGGAGGCAACACAGATCTTACTGCACAGAACACTCCAATGAATCAAGAATCATAAGAAAGCAACAGAAATATAGTAACAGAAAAACATCAATTTATCAATCATAAACCTGAACGTGAATCAGTATCTGCCTTGCCATTGGCATAAGGTTGCTGAAAAAACAAGACGACAGGTAAGAGATCATCACAAAAACTCAAAATTTATAGACAGGAGCTTCACATATTATCATAAATACTGGATAAACAGTAATTAGCTCACCCTTGAACTGGTCCCTGAGACGGTTTGGTCGTACTGTTCATCCACAGCTATTCTCCCATTCATACGTTGTCCTGATATGGACAGTGAAAATAACATTTCAAACAAATCCATGTTTGAGATATTCAGTGTGAGAGCAACTCATGCTATGCAGACAAGGAAACAAGCTTTAGGAGCAGAGACTTAAAATTGCAAAAAGATATGGGAATAATCGATGGATATAAATTAATTCACTTGGTTTAATAACTCATGATCGGTGGGTTTATTCTAACTGTTTGTGTGATTGTGTGTGTGCGTGCGAAAGAGAGAGAGTGCGGATTTCAGGAAGAACCAAATGAATAGAACCTAAAAGTCCTAATTGCCACCTGTCCCTAGCTTGTTGTTAATAAGATAACTCTTTACCCAGTCTTTCAAAACTCTCTTTCTTGTTACAATATGAGGAACCTCAAGACAACCTACAACTGTGTGCCAGAGCGTACGATGATATTGAATAGCAACTTACCTTGGAGAGAAAGTAACCAAGAATGATTACACAGGTCAACTAACTCTTAGCAATGCACCCACCTGATTCTTGTTTCAAGTAATTGTTTTTGCCTCTCCAACTCAATGGAGAATTATAGATCAGATTACAGCATATTTTACACATTGAATCCACTCAAATCACTGATGCCTATAGGTGACTCAGATATAGATTACAACATGAAGCACACAAAAGATAGTCTAAAAAGTAAAAACTCTAAGTAATCCCACTACAACAAAGAATAAAAAGACCAGCATAATTCCAAATGAATAAAAGAGAAAAGACACATCTCAAATAAATGTATAGTTGACAACTCCTTACCACCTTCCAACTTCTGTATTGAACTATTCATTGATTTCATCTCCTGTACTTGCACATTTAACATATTGATAAGCTCCTCAAAGTGTCTCTTCTCTGAAAACAACAGAAACAACATCAATCATGAATAGCACTCTTGAAAACATCAGGAAAGGCTTAACTCAATACAAAGTTTTATAGCACAAAACAACAATTGCACTAAGCAGCAAAAGAAAAGGGCCCATTAAAGATCCACCTTCATTTTTTGTTATCAACATCTCCTGGCTTGCTCGAGCGACTTCGGCAGATGCGGCAGCAGCTGCTTTTGCAGCAGCTGCAGCTTCTTCTGCTATACTTGGTTTTGCATTATTTTTCTTTATCAGACCCTCTTGCTCTTCTTCCAATATAACCTTGCGAATCCAAGACTTCAACCTGGGAACAATTGCATTCTGATACAAGCATGCCACCGAAAATATTGTATCAAGTTAGGAATATCTAACCAACTGATGCAAGAAACTCCATATAAAAACTAAAAGACTGCAACACGATGACTGCATAATGTTGGGATTTTAGGTGTTTAAAACATAACATTGTAGGCGCCTCTTAATTCAAATTTTACCTTGAAAAGCACTGCTGTTCCAGCCCCTGATACAGCAAAAAACCCTACAGCAAGAATAGCATGATACCAGCGGAATCGAGAGAGTGCCCCCATCTTTGAAATGCTGCTCACAGCAGGTGTAGGCTGCATAACTTGTGTTGGATATTGCTGCTGGACATTTGATGAAGGTTTTATCTGCCCATCTTTTTATAAATGGTAGACACAAGAAGATTAGATTCAGCACATTTTGCAATCTAAATAACAAAAATAAGTTAGGTTTTCAAATTGTTGTCACATAAGTATCTTAAGCAAAAAAACATATGTTACAATATTACCTTGATTATTGACAACTGACTGTGCTGTTGTAGCAGCTGGTGTTGGATCCTACAATGCTTAAACCAGTTAGATTTTATAATCACAAATTTCAACTCATGCTTAGGGCTTTGAGAACTAATAGATGCCTTCATTTTTAATAACAAAATACAGTGAAATAAATTATTCTGCCCCAGATTTTGTGTTTTGGGGGGTGGGGGGTTGAAGAAGATAACTTACTGGAACACGTCGAAAGGCTTCATCTATCTCCTCTTTTGTGAGACCCTTCCTCTCAAGAAATGACCTTCTATAGATGACAGGAGATCCCCTAACCTTTGGATGTGAAAGAAAATTCACAGCATTTTGCACTTGCTCTTCTCGAATTGGTTCTGCGTTCACAAATGCTGAAGGGGGAGAAGTTTCCTTCACAGTCTCTGCCTTAGTATCCAAACGACTATCAGTAGTTTGTTGCACTGGTGAAACTGTAGTTCAAAATGAAAAGCAGCATCACAAACAGCAGGATTTTAGCATATAAAATGAATGCAGAAAGACCACTGGTGGGGTTCTATATTTGTATTGATCAGCTCATGGCTCATAATAGCAGTGGACAAATAAAAATCTGCAAATTGAGTTAATAAATTTTAAAAGCTGGTCCATCTTTACCCAAGCGGGAGCCACATATGGATTGTTTCATTGCTGTAGTCAGGATGTCAGTGATTAAAGTGAAAAACAGAAAATGCTGATTTGATAATTTTGTCACCAGACATGTTTTAAAAGGCCCTGCAAAAGTTCCTTTAAATCTGTACAAGTCAGTTATTTAATTTGCCGCCAAGGAAGATGTACTTCAAATGTATATAAAAATGAACAAAACTTAAATGCTTTAACGTGGTGACCATGAGAATCCACCTATTAGATTTTGAATTGCAATATGAACATAAAAGGAGAAACAAACTTAAGATTGATATAAGTCAACTGAAACAAATATGATATAAGGAATAAACTGGATTTAATTGTAAGATTTGAACAATTAAATTAATCACATAATAGTCCGGCATACTTGCTCGGATTAATGCCTTATAAGAGGCAAAAGATTATATCATGAAATTGCTTTAATCTACTTGGAGAAACTGGAATAGGCTAATAAAAGTAATGTGCAGAAGCAGTGCCAATTTAATTCCATTTGGCAAGCATGACATCATTCTGCTGACTGGAAGAACTGATTCTACATGAGCTACAATCCAAATAAACCAATTCCAAACATATGCCCACAATATTAGTTTGTGGATTAGAAAACTGGAAACATACTGTAATATGGTTCTAAAGACATTGTCATGGATAGAATCAGTTCACCACAAATCTCATTCAACATCTGGCATCAGTTCAGTAACCTAGACACCCATCATTCTTGACATGACATTTGGAAAATGACATCCAAATGCAGAATTCTAATTTTGAATTTTATGGACCAATTCACTAATTCACTACAGTGGCCACCTTTCCGCAATAAAGTTTTATTTTTCAAAAGAAAAAAATTTACGTCCACACATTTTGAGAGCTTAACAGCAATTTCTACTCTTGAATCTGACCCATTTTGGCATTTTCATCTTTCATATTGTCACTACGACTTCTACAGCTTAGCCCGACCAAAATCTCCTCTTCCTTAACTCAAAGCTCAATCGATTCTATAATCCCCCCCACCCCACCCAAAAAAAAAGGTTCAATTTTTGAAAAAATGTTAAGACTGTAAGGAGTTTTTTATATGCATAAGCTTAGTCACATAAAGCGGTTCTCAAATCTTTTCACTCACCATCTTAGAGCTTACAAGTAAGATCAAAAACACTAAAAGCATTTTCCCATGCTTTTTACTAAAGGGACGCTGAATGACGATAAAAAAGTTTACAGAATTAAGCAAGAAAAGGACGGATAAAATAACACTTGGTTAGCATAAGCCGCAGTAATATAACCCGTGAAATTTACTTCAACCCCATGGTCAATTTTAACAATCAATCAGAAGTTCTACCATCCTTAGCTAAATTTCATAACATAGGAACCCCACCCCAACCAATCTGAGCTAAAATCAAAGAAACTGAGCTAATAAGACCAAGAGAATACATAAATAAAACCTGGGTTTTGGGGCTTTTCGCCCGTGGAACTCGGCGGAGCATCAGACTGACTAGCCATAATAATAATTGTTCACTTCAACTCTTTCCCAACTGAATCTCCTACAGAAAGAGAAAAAGAACACCAAAAAGATGAACTTCTATAGACAAAAGAATAAACGATTAAGAAGCGGCAGTCTGGCAATAATTGGAAGTGGGGAATTGGGATATACCTAGGAAAAGATGAAAAAAGCGTATGATGTCAGCAGGAGGAGAGAATGAGAGAAGAAAAGGGGAGAACAGGCGTTGTTGGTTTTGGATTTTGGTTCTCTGTTTTTATTGCCCATCCCAATGCAAACACTGTCCCAGCTCTATTATCTACAAAATATATATATACACGCACATGTATTTGTATGGGAGAAAATAATGGACATTGTGATTTGGTACTCAACTTTCCGATCACTGGTTTTGGACCCCTCACCTTGGTGAAGTAGATAATTTTATTTTATAGGGCTTCACTTTTCATTGTGTGTTTGTGTGTGAAGAATAATTTGATTACAACAGAATTTCTCTAAATTTAAATTTGAATTTGCATTTTGTATATGTATTCAACTCAAAATCTTATCATCTTAATAAAATCCCACAATTTCATCTTTAAATGGTCATTCAATCTTTTGAACTTATAGTTTGGATAAGTATGTGGCAATTGTAATAAAAAAAATTTAACTGTTCTTTAACTCAAAATTAAATTAGAAACTACACGAAATAATTTGTAAACTATGTGAATTAGATCCATATGCATGCGCATCTTGATCAATCTGTATTATGAGAATATTGGGGGAAAATTCACTTTTAAAATAAAAGATTGTCCACAAAATTGTGCTGAAAATTATAAATGCTTGAAATAATAATGAAAAGTAACAAAATATTACAGAAATTCGATGAAAATTATTTTTAACTTATAACCTTTTTCCTACTAAATTTTAAAAAAATTAAAAACAACTATTTTCAAATGTTGGTCACAAATAAAGATGATTGGTTCACGTATAGCATAAGACAATAGCTTACACGAATATCTACAACAAAATGTAAAATTTAGACATGAAAAAGTGATCAAGTGGATGGATTATTCATAATTCCTAGACCTATTTTGCAACCAAAATATTCTACAACGATCGATTTCAATTCAAGCACCACGATTCCATTTGCAAAACTCGTAAAACAGTACATGGAGCCGTGAACTAAGAGGCTGCATTTAAAGAATTGCCACTCACATTCAACTCTAATGAAAATAAATGGGTGAAAAATGGAGGGATGATTCTTTCTATCGTCTTTATGAGGTAGTTGAGTCCCGGGATGCTGCTCCTGCACAAGCAGACGTGTCCATAGTTATTTAACTCCGTTAGGCTAACAAAAATAGAGATGTAATATGACAGGCATTCTAATGCTTCAGTTTAGTCGACACTTTTTCAAGGTCTGCCGGACTAACATCCGATACACAGTTCTTCCAGTCTACCCTAGATGTTTAAGAAAGGAAAAATAAGGGATTTAAAAAGAGGCATACTAGATGGACTCTCATTGCAGTCGCCGTAGCAGATTTTCCACCCTAATCTTTTGCTGCCCTGGACTCAACGACTCCGTTTGCATGATTGTGTTTGCAACAAGAACAACAACTGAAGGAGAGGCAGCATTCACCTAAACCAATTCAGAATTCATTGAAATAAGTGCAGGAAGGGTTAAACTTCATAGAAGATAACCATGGGTCAAATATAAAAAGGTAAGGCAGCCCTTAATCATACCCAAACACGGCCATTCAAACCAACTGCAATCTCAAAAGCAAGCTTTTTCCCAAGAGTCTCAAGAACTGGACATGTTGGAGAACTCAGCAACCTATAAAGCATACAAGGAGTTGAAGAAATTTGAGTGAAAGCCTCAATTATGTCCATGGATTATGAACTTCATGAAGTATTTTTACGAGTAATATCATACGTTCGTGATAATCCAGTCGACGATTCAAACATGAACCCATCTTTAAGGGGGCCATATTCTGCTGCTTTCCCAGTGGCTATAGGGCAGAAGAAATTTCTTAACAAATTAAAGATCAAACAAGAGGATATACCACAAAAAGAATTTTTAAATATGCAAAAATGGGCCTGGGTTGATGCACCAAAGAAAGTCAATAGACCAACCATCCATGCATGCCAACTCAGGGTTCATGCCAGTGTTTGCCTTGACAACACGGACATATAGCAAAGTGCCCATCTGTGTGAGAGAGTTTCGGCAAATAAGAAATGCGCCAAGAAATTCAGAAACATAATATCAATATAAGCACACGTGTCAAAGTTTTGGCTTGCAAACAAGATGAGCAAAATGATGAATAATGCTATGACTGCAGAAAATATACTTTTCGTCACAATAATGACCTTACTGTGCATGTGAAAAATGCAGATGGGGGCGGTGTCCAGCCCAAGGAGGAAACAGGAATTGAATAAATTCTTTTATCTATATATGTGCACGCACACATGAATAGCACCTAGCAGTCAAAGTCAGACATCTCTTCTTTTGGACTGACTACACCAACAATTCATGTGCTAATAACCCTTTGCTGTACATGTAAGGTCAGACATCACCGATGTATTGAGAGATGAGACTTGATATGAAGTTCCAAGCGAATACATTTATGGGATTCGCCACTAAAAGGTATTAGGATACTGTGGGAACTCAGCTTCTGGATGATATTCCCCTCAAAGAGGAATACTAATTTAATGCTCAATTCCTTATTCCTAGTGCGACACCAGTTGAACTTTAAATCTTCAAATCATAAAACTCAAGTGCAGAAGATTTAACTCCTTGGTCAGGGATCAGAGACTTGGAGGAGCCAAGTTTGAGGAAAGGGGTGTATCCCAATAAGAAATCATGCTGCATGATACTTGTTTTTCCAACAGATTTGCGGCATAATTAGAAAATGGAATATAATATGCATAGCATTAAGAAATCAGTTACAAAATGCATAAACCCATTTTCAATTCAAAATAGGATGCCTCTTTATATCCAGAGAAAGCAAAGGGGAAGATCAAGAAAAGAAGTTCCAGTTTCAGCAACATAGTCATTAGTGCTGGCACATTATAGCCACATAAGCATGCATTGGATTTCATTCTCTAAATTCTAAACCCATGACAGAGTAGTAGATGGAGATATATTGAAGGCACCTGCTTTCTCTATTAAAGAAGTTGTACATTTCTCATGCATGCACAGAATCATCTCAAGGGAGGTTATGCACAACTTTTGTAGACGAAATATACTCACCTCAAACTTAGGAATGTTTCTCCTGGTTCCACCTTCAAAAGCAAGCACTGGCAGAAATGCCAATGTGGGACCTTTTATATCCACAAGAAAATTCTGTAGCGAATACCACAAACATTAGACAGCTAACAGAAGCATGATTGTAATTTGTGTTAAAAACATCTAGATTAATAAAAGAAAAAGTGTGAAATAATATAAGTTTTAACTATATCTTGAAGCAATCATGACTGAGACAGAGTTCAAAAGGATGTGCATAATCAAAAAAAGTGCATGAACATACTCTGTTGGAAGGAAAAAAAATGTAAAAAAATAAAAAATTTTAAAAATAAATATATAAAGTGAATTGGTATGAATAACATCATTACTCCTGATTAAAAAATATTAGGCCCCATTTGGTTTCACTATCAAACTCCATTTTCACATTTTCTATAATTTAAAAATTAAAACACTTCACTTTATATACATGTTCACCAAACATATTTTCATTTTTATTCTCAAAACACATTCCTCAATAACCTATATATCTTCTCCTAATAACCTATATGGCTATATCTTCTCTTTCTATTATCATTATTACTATCTCTCTCCACCTACAACCTACTAAACCCTACATAATCATTACTTTTCTAACAATCTATTCAAATACAAATTCATTTTCAACTCTTTTGCCCTAACTACCTTTGAAATTTTAAAAATAATGGAAATGAAATCTGAGAATGAAAATAAAACCAAACGGGCGCTTAAAAGACAGAAAGAGCAGAAAATAGAGAACAACATGCCTACAATGGGAAAGACCCATGCAGAATAGAAAGTCAACTCCAAATGGTTCATCTAAACTCTATCAATTTTGACAAAGACAAAGCAAAGATTCTTTCTGCAATTCCAAAAGACAAAATACAAAAAGAATAAAAGTAACATACGAAATGGTTGTTTGCAAGAATATGGTACATCTGTAAAAAGTTAAAGCTAAAACAAAAGGATGCCACAAGGCAACCCACCAGAGAGAGAGAGAGAGAGAGAGAGTGAAGAAAAGAACAGAAAAAGGTAAGCAACCATCCTCTCTCACTAGCACTTGATGCTTGTGATCCCAAAAATATTGTCGCACGCTATACGAAATACAAAAAAGTAATTTCCATAATGTCACATCACACCAAATTCCACAATCCTAACTATTACCAAAGCCAGAAAATTTTATGAGCAGAAATTCAGGAAAAGAGCAGTGGAATTGAAGGATTCCACAATCATTGCACACAATTTGCTGCAAGGCTCTCTAGCAAAAGAGACTTGAAATTAAATATTAGATGGGAAAAATAATTAATCACCATTTGGCATGCAAGCATTCCTGCCACGTTGACTGCATGATGGGATATTCAGACGCACAACTATTACCAATCAATTAATCAATTATTAACTAAACAGAAGTACTTAGTTCCAGTTTCTAGAATTGCTGATGCAAGTTCTTGTACTATTTAAATTTTAAACTTGGTTGAAAAGTCACTGACAAACAAGTTGAACTTGAGGATATTTTTTTTAAGGAACGAAAGAGAGGTTGCTCTTAGAGAAAAATAACAATACTATGTGAACCAGCTTTCAAGCAATAAGATATGTACTCGTGCACGAAGCCCTCCAACTAAAACAAGGATTATCTTCTAGATTACTTTTGCCCTCAACTTTCAAATCAGTCACCACAGTGCTGCCCCCTGTGTGGGACTTTGCTTGCAGTTTTGGTGTACATATTCAAACACATGCTAAAGGGATAATAACAAAGAAACATAATGCGACTTCTCCACAATCAACAGTCTACGACAGAATGTAAATAAAACAGAAAGCTCAAGTACTGCCAGATGAATCGGATCCGAAAGCATTATGGTAGCCATAATAATTGCTAGAAAAGGAGATTATCCAAGAAGAAAGTAATAAACCCAGAGGCCAAGGTGCTCAGAGACACAAACAAATACACCAAATAAAAGCAAAAAACTACTGAAAGTTGTGTCTCAAAATATGAAAAATACTAGAAAAAAGCAATTATCTTTATAAGACAACTTACATCTGCCTTCGCATCAACCACTATTCCAAGCACATTATCCCCAACACTAGGTACATACTGTAGAAAAGAATGACTTATGTTAAGAATATGAAATCCTCGTCAGCAAACTTGATAAAGAAAAGAAAAGTACAGTTTATAGCCAAAAGCTAGAAAAAACTTAAATACTATAAAGTAGCTATCACATTTTTATTTAAAATAAGGACAAGATCCAGGGAAGCAGGGGCCATCGCCCCCCCAGCTTTTATATATATCTTATGTATATATATTACTCATATATAATAATTAATTTAAATGATTTATATTTCAAAAGAATAGATTATTTAATATTAATTGAAAATGATTATTTTTTTATCACCATTCATTATTTTTTGAAAGATTTAACTTTTCTTATTGGTCCTTAAATAAAAAATTGATTATTCGATACATCAATTTAAATTGATTGATTTTTTAATTAACAATAAAAATTAAAATTAATTAATTTAATCTTTACCTATTTTAATCTTTTAAAACTTAAAATAAAATTTTAAATCAATATCCACAACAAAGTAATCAAACAAAAACGATTAGGCTAAACCTATCAGGGTACTTCATTTTATTTGTGTGAGAAAACATTATAGAGATTTAGTCAATAAAACCTTGAGAAACTTGTAAAACAACCTAAATCCATCTTTTTGTCTTCAACAAGATTGTAACAAAGAAATAAGAGTAAATGAATATTTTGGAAATTTCTTTTGGATTTTTTTGTCTTTCAATAACTGTAAGTGAGAAAACTTTCTCCACTATAAAAATTGTGAAAAAGAGGCGAAAAACTAAAATGGAAGACGACCTTTTAGCCGATTTTAATTATTTATATTGAAAAAGATATTAATGAAAGTAGAGGTGTAAGTTAAGCCAAGCCGACTCAGCTCAAGCTCCAGACTATTTGGACTTGAGCTTGAAATTGAGCCAAGTTTGAGCTTTAAGATGGTGGCTCGAAGGCCTGGGAGCCAGCTCATGAGCTCTAATATTTTTTAAAATAACATGTATATGTATTAAATAACATATAAAAATAATATTCAAAAAATATGTACCACGTATTTAGATAATTTTCACAATATAATTTTTCAAAATATAATTTCATTTATATATTACTCATTAATAAATAACAATTTATAAGATACTAATTTATAATTTATAAAAAAATAAAAATAAATAGCAAATTGCATAATATATTATATATGATTATTGCAAGTTTTTCAAATTTAATAATACAAGTATGAAATGAAAATTCATTATTATCTTAACAAATTTATTGTTATATTTTAATGTTCAAACTTTAAAAGTCAAAATATTAATCTTGAAATTTATAAAAAATTAATTGACTTTTAAAAATATTGATACTACTGTTGGATTTGTTAATAGATTGAATTTTTCAAGAGTTTCACATGTGATAGTAAGAACTAAATTAAGCACAATGTGCTCGAGCTCAAGCTCACACGTTGAATGTGAAAAATGCTAGATGAGCTCAAGCTTGATTGCGGCCCGATATCTTATGAGCTCATTGAACTCAAACATGAGCTTGATATTTATTAACGAGTTCAAACTTGGGCCTAAAATTTAGAATTCAAGCTCGTATATTTCAAAACGAGTCAAGCTTGCACTTGAAATTTTTGACAAGCTCAGCTCATTTACAGCCCGAAGTGAAAGTCTATTGATTTGATTATTTATGAACTTATAATATAAAAGATTGTTGTACTCAACTTCGATGAAAATCATGTATTTCAAATTCATAAATTATAAAATTTATATTTGAACTATCATATATTTATAACTTTTGGCCCTCCATATTTCGTTTTTGGATCCGTCCCTAACAAGAACTCTATCTCATGGAAAAGTGTGGATGTGTTCTATATGCCTAAGCAACAAGAAAAATGGTAAGTAAGAATGATTTTTCATAGTTAACAAGCAAAACTTGAAAGGAAGAACAATCTAGTTTTGAAGTGTCATAATAATTGTTTTTCTTAAAGCACTGTAGCAGGAAAATCTCAACAAATGATCACTTTGTATGAAATAAATAGACACAATGGAGTCGTTTAGGATCGGTGGTATCGTCACCATCCAAGTTTTGTCACAAAAAGAACTTAATTGAACTAGGTTTTTCGAAGTGTAAGGGACAAGGAAAATGAAAATTTATTTTCCAATTATAAATTGAACTACCATGAAAACTCATATTTCGGTAAAATCATTCAAGTTCCCCAACACACGGTTTGATAAATCAAACGGCTTTGGCTTTTTTTTCAGAAAAATGGATTGACTAATTAGCAAAACATAAAAGTACGTTCATTTTTCCAAATAATGTCCTTTACAGTGAAGTTTAATCTTCCCATAATCAGCATCTATTATTTTTTTTTACCCTTACTTTTAGATAGTTAAGCTCCATAAATTGATTACTACATAATCAAATTTCAAACAATATGAGAAATGTCAATAAGTGTTCAATGTCAATGCTGAAAAGGTGCAGATAAGCAGCAGAAGGTTATAAGGAATTGTGTAAATGAGCCAGCAACTAGGCATACAGAACTTCACCCATGTGCTTTAGAATTCATATGATGATAGTTTGGTACAAGCCAAGGAAGAAGCCAACAGAGAATATAACTCGATTAACTGATTATTCACAGTGCAAAGGCAGTTGAAACATATCAAACTTATTCTGGAACAAGTCAAAGTCAGTTGGTCCAGCAGATGGGTTTCTTTTACACTTAGAAGAAATTAACAGTTGACTCACCCGCTTATGGAAGCTTTCAACCCAATATTTATTTGGTTTTGAGAACCTCAGCTTTCCTGCTTTCATAACAGATATAACGTCACCGTCCTGCAAAAATAGAACAAACACCATCAACATTTACAGTTAGAAACTGTGAGTCAATTTATTCCATCAGAAGCAGTATGCTTTCTTTTATCCTCCTTTAAGCTGCCATCATGCATGGCATAGAAACCACTCAGTCCTTAAATTGAAGCACTGAATATCCAATGTTGTTCATTCTCATGGATAACTTCAACCATCTTTTCAGCCAACATTTTACGTGCTTTCACCTAGCTTTTGCATTAAGAGGAAATGTAGTTCAACAAGTTCTTCATTCCAAATTATTCGTTTAATCACACAATCACTCAGCTTTCAAGACATAATTGTTCTCGAAAAGAAATAGAGAAGGATTGAAGACATTTTCAACAAATCACAATAGACATTTACTTTGAGAAATAGGGAGCATCACAATATTAATGTAGCAATAATCATAGACGGAGCCAGGAGGGCTGACCGGGGCAGCCACCCCCCCCCCCCTTGAAAATATTAAAATTTGATTTTTATATTGAAAATTTTAAAATATTACAATTTTGCCATCCTCAAATTACAAATTTGTCCCCCCCCCCTCCTTTATTGAAAATATGCCCTTTGCCCCATTGTACTTCTTTGTACTTTAAAAACCAAATAAAGCAAATTTTCCCTTTTTCTAATTCTACTCTTTCCTGGTTCCAACTCCATCCTCCTGCCTCTCTCTTTCTTTTTCTTCGTTTTCCGAATTTCACATACTTCAAAAGCCCTAAAGGTTCCAATCAAAAAAAAAAAAAAGGCCCTAAGGTTATTTTAAATTTAAACTACTTTGAAATTGTTTTGTGGAAGTATTCAAGCCTGTCATCATGGTAATTAGTAAAACCCAAAAGGTAGTGTACAAACTTTAAAAATATTGTTTTTGTTGTTAATTTTTTATAAATCAATAGATTATTTTGGTTAAGAATCATTTATAATTTATTTATTTTGCTATTGTTTTTTGTAGACTACACATGAACTTCTCTTTATTGATTATTGAAGATTAAGAACACTTGTCTTGGAGTATCATGACTAATGATTAGTTACTTTACTCTAAATTTTCTAATTTTATTATTAGGTTGTGAGCAGTTAATATTATTTTTTTATTTTCCTATTTACTTTTGTATTGATTGTTTTGAAACTACCTATTTTGAAAAATTAGTATATATGTGAAATATTAAAAAAAAAAATCATATTTTTGGTAACTCAGAATTTCGCCCCGTGGCAATAATATGTGTAGTGAAGCACCTCAATTTCAACTTTGAACCTCAATTTCTCATTACTGCATAACTCAAGAATTCAAACATGGTTCAATATAAAACTCAATAATCCAACTATTTACTGCCACTGGACTAAGTTTCTTCCACTGCTCCATATTTCCCCTCTCTTTTCTTAGAATTACCAAGTCAATATGCATAATTCACAGAACCCAACGTTCCAAAACCAAAAAACTAATAAAATAAAATCCAAGTAATGAAAAACGAAATAAACCCTAGTAGAAGGAGAAAACCTGACGGAGGCCGCCCCCCAGCTTGATAGTTTGATTAGTCATTTTGGAGAGGTCCAACACCACATCTCCTGGAAACTAATACAATAAAAAGGAAAAAAAAATTAAAAAAAAAAAAAGAAATCAAACACAATTTCCAGCATCTTATTTATATATACTTCGAATAATTGATCACATGTATATGCATATATATACGGCTAACAATACTTACCACTTGTTGATCGACGAAGCTTGAAGGAGAAATCGAGGGTTTCGACTCCATTTTTCCGTGAATAAAAATAGATACAGTAATTTGTATGTATAGCTCTATACTCCGTAGCTGAGAAGCAGAGAGGCGCCGTGGAGAGGAGGCGAAAAGTGAGCAACAACGCGGGAGATAGAAAATGGGGGAGTTTTGGGTATTTCACCTTGTTGGTTGCTAAGGGGCAGTTTGTTCGTGTTTTAAAACTATTTTCTTTTGTTTTTACTGTATGAAAATAAATTTACAATAACTTATTTTTATTAATATTTTAATTTATTTTTATTTTAAAATATATTTTTTAATAAAATACATATTTTTTCTCATTAATTTATATATTTTCTCTCTTTTCTTTATTATTACTATCTCGCTCAACTTATAATTTATTAAAATCAATATAATTATTATTTTTTCAATAATATATCCAAATACAAATTCATTTACCATTAATTTATTCTAATTAATGGTTCAAATATTAAAAATATTAAAAATAAAAATGAAATTTGAAAACATAATAGCCCATTTAATTTTATTTTCAAAGAACATTTTCATTTTTAACTTTTTCTAAAAGTTGAAAAGTTAGTTATGAAATAAAAATAAAAATTGAAATATATTTGAATGAAATATTATAAAGTAATGATTAGTAGGTTATAAGACTGAAAAATATGTTAATTTATTTTTTTTTAAATTATTTTTTTAAAATATATGTATATTTTATTAATTTAAAAATAATAGTAATTATTTTATATCAAATCAAAAGGTTGAATTTGATTGATGTGTAATAGAATAATAAGATTAGTTTAAAAAGGGTTTTGAAAAGAAAATTATACTTTTTCTAGTAAAAGTTGTGAGAAAATGATAGTTTCTATTTTTCATTCTTTGACGGAAATAAAAATGCCCCATGGAAATGAAACCAAACGGGCCCTAAACAAACCCCCGTCAGTTGGGAGTAAAGTGGCATGTCAACAAAGAGGCATTTTAAAAGCCCAACAGTCAAACTCCTTCATTAGGCCCATCCAAACTTGAATCAGGCCTATGTACAACTTCACCCGCTCAGCTCAGTAGCTAACCAAGCCCATAAAGCCCGAATGGAAAGCCAACCAAAAAACGCTTATTAGGCCTAATCTAATTTACCCAGAATTTTGGACTCTCCGTATCCAATTGAGCCTGGCCCAAATCAAGGAAACGGATTCCCACCTGGACTCCAAGCCCGGGATCCGGGATACGACCCAATCAACTTAGCCGGGGTTAGAGTAAGTTCATGTCTAAGTCAAATTATATGAATTTTTTAATTTAAAAAATACTTTAAAGTGTACGTAAAAATTTTAAAATGAATTCACAATTATCTTGTGAAATAATTGTAGGAGTTGAAGATTCATTAAAAAAAATATGAAGACCTTAACTTGTTTTAATAGAAAATTTTGTGTTAATTTATTTACGAAAAGCATTTCATGAGCTGCAAGAACTATTTTCTCCATAAAAGTCATAGAATTTATTTCTAACACAGGAATATAAGATTTTATGAGTTTTAAAAAATGCTAGAAGCTTTAGGGCCTGTTTGGTTTTATTTTATACTCATTTTCATTTCTATCCTTTTAAGATTTGAAAAAGTAGTTACTTAAAATTAAGTTTGTATTTGGATAGATTATTGGAGAAATAATGATTATATTGGATTTAATAAATTGTAGGTAGAGAGAAATAGTGATCATAAAATAGAGAGGAAAAATATACATTATTAGGATAAAATCCATAAGTTATTGAAAAATGTGTTTTGAAAATAAAAAATAAAATGATATTGGGAGAAAATATATAAGAAGTGATGTGTTTCAATTTTTAAATAGTATAAAATGTGAAAAATGAGGTTTGGAAATGAAACCAAAGAAGCTCTTAATATACATAGGCTGTCAACGGGTTGGATTTGAATCGAAACAGCCATATTCGAATTTGAATTCGATTGTCAAAATTCATATCCAAATCCAATCCAATATTTGATAGGATTTTTATTCGTCGATAACCATATTCAAATACGATAAAAAAATATAATCTAATTTAATATTTTTTCTTTTTCCCCCCTTTAGATTATAGAAAATATTGTATTTATAAACTAAATTTATGTTATATTTGAATTTTTAATGATTTTTAGTATCCCTCTTAATTTTTAGATTAAAAATTCAAAATTGATAGCATAATATAAACGTTAATATAGATATTAGGTCAATATAATATATAGATTTTATTTTAAAATTTTTGTTAATATTATATATAAGAGTATTAATTTAATAAAAAATTATGAAAGTTCGGATTAGGATTTTTAACTGGTTGGATTACATAACTTTATATTCGATCCACTTATTTTAAATTATAAATATTTATATCAAATTTAATATATTAAATATTTTAATTATAAAATTTTAAAATTTAAATTAAATTAAAATTAAAATTCGATTCATTAATAGCTCTAAACGTACATATAGTTTTGAACTTGGATAGTCCAGTGTGCTTCAAATATTAGGCCCATTTGCAGAACTCCAGAAGAAAAGATTTGGGGACCAAAGACAGATGGAGGTAGGAAAGGATCGGCCAATAAAGTTTTTGTTGTAATTGATGTGGACTCAAAAATTGTTGTAATGTTTGGATATGTCTTTTATTTAATTTTATTATATATTTATTGTGTGTTTTGAGATAATAAATAATAAAAAAATTATAAAAAAATATGAAATAAAAATTGGAGAATGTGATCGATGTTTGGTTATTATTTTTAAGAATAGTAAAAAATAGAGTTTGTGAGTTTTGATATGCTTGTTTATATTTTAGAAGAAGTATTTTTTATTATAAATGTCACATCATTCTTTTTGTATTGGTGTTTGAGGGTAAAAATTAATATTAAATTTTTTTTTAATTGTAGAGATAATAATAAAAAAATACTGTGTATATATGTAGTGAATGAATGTGATTATGTTGTGAGTTTATAATAATTAATTAAATAATTAAGTGAATTGTATTATAATATTTTATAAATATATTTGTTAGTTGAAATTTTATTTAACTATAATTATTATTATTAATATTAATATTATTGTTATTGTTGTTGTTGTTGTTATTATTATTATTATTATTATTATTATTATTATTATTTATCCTAACAGCAGAGAGCGAGAGGGACAGAGGGAGAGGCTTGAAAAGGAAGCCGCGGCAGCAACAGTTGTCAGCATGGGGGGAATGTAAAAAGAAAAAGTAAAGGTGAGATTATGGGAGTTGGGTAAGGATTTATTAGGAATGAATAATATAAATAATAAATAATAAAGAAATAAGCTCCCGAGCACAGCCTGTATTTCTCCCCTTCCACCTGCAGAATGCAGTCCAAGAATGTCTGGACTGTTGACTCATGCACTTCCATTTTATTTTATTTTATTTTGTTTGTGGAGTAAAATGTTTGTGAAGGGTCTTGTCAAGAGTCAACATCATATTAGTTTATTAAATTGCAATCAATAAATACTGCGGAGAAGATGGGCCGTCACTGGGAATTTACTTTAGCCCATTATGGACGAAATTCCGATTTTGTCTCAATTGGAACGTGCATCTTTTATTTAATGAATAAACAAGAAAGAAGTTTGTGAAATCATCAATATAATAATAATTTCTTAAAATATGATTCAACTCGTCAACCATAGTGATGAAGACATAAATGAAATCGGGCTTTTGCTTTTATCAAAGTGAAATCTACATCTTGTTTTTTATCTCATTACTTGCCCTGATATAATTTTATCATTGAATATTATAAAAATAAATATTTTTAACTATGTCATATCACCCAATATATTTACCAAGTCACATACAATTATAAATACATGATATAAACTATATGTACATGTATGCTAAATTAAACTTTCTTAATTTCACTCTTCATTATTATCCTCATTTACTTGATCGTTGACTTGTGTATTGAAAGATTTTTATTATTGATTTACTATAAAAAAAATTTAATTTTATAATTCTGCTGACCCTTTTACATTATACTCCAACCCAAATTTGATTGAAAGTACTATCCTCAAACTTGCTGCACATAAAAACTATTAACTAGTTACTATTTATCTTTCAAACCCATGATTTTATTAATAAATGCCATATTTGGTTTCGATAAATAGAACGTAATAGTGGATAATCTCATGTTTGATGAGTGAGATTAAAGCCAACCCTACATTATAGACACAAATTAAGCTCCAATCAAATTCCAAGATCAAGGTAAGATTGGTAATGCCTCCATACTAATTAACAATTTAAGTAACAAATCTATCCTTCAATAATTATGTGAAATTACCATGAACACCATAAAAATAATTTATATTTAAAATTTGAATGCTGATCACTTTGGCACCTAGCTTACGACTGGATGCGTATGTGATCATGTGGCATAGATTGGTGCGTAAGCACGCAGTGGGTAACATATTTATACTTCATTAATAATTTGGTGCATAGTTCTATTTCCATACCTCGCATAGGCATTTCTTTGTTGGTAATAAAATATGCTCATCTTAGCGCACAAGCAACCACATTTTCCATGCATATGTGCAAATATTGCATATTTTGGCACCAATGCGTATGGTTGTGATATGCCCATGCACAACAGAGACCAAAAAAGACCATTATGTTATGAATTTTCAAATGACAAATTACCAATTTGTCTAAATATATCAGCCACAAAACCACACTCTTTTATCAAATCGAATACAATCCTCCTCCAGATTTGACGCCCTAGTTCCTACTTCATTCTTCTATATACAAAGATGGCTTTAGGTCTTTAATATTTTGAATCAATACTTTTTCACAGGTTGGTTTTTATTAGCAGTAGAGAACAAAGGTAGCTGAATTAAAATCAAAGTTCTTTTTATTAATAGTCTTTCATGAACTATTAGTCATCGTTTTATTTTAGTTAAAATATTGAAAAAACAACACAAGATATTGGTGTGGGGACAATTTTTTAAGAAAACATCATATATTGATGAATACTGTGTATCAAATATGATAGGGTGATTTGAGTATGCTGATTATCAAACATAATCTAAAGTATCAAATAAAAATTATTCTAATCTTGCATAATTTACCGCGGGCTAAAATTAGGCAACATTATTAGTAGGTGAAATCAGAAGGCGGCCAAGAAGTAATGGACCATACTAAATTCACTACGTGACTACCACCTCAATTTATAGTTTAGTTTCTTGGCAAACTACAAAATATAAATAGATGATCAGGTGGAAACAGTTACGATGCAACTACCAGCTTCATGATGACTTAAATGAGTGAGTTATTGGTGCTGCTGCTCAAAGCAACTGGGCTGGCATTAGCTCTACCATCAGTCTCAGCCTCACCTATAATACTTAAAAAATTTTGATTCTAAAACAAAAATTGCAAACGCATGATACTTAAAAACAATCTTATTGAGTGGTATCAAGCATGTAGGTAGCATCAACATGATATTGATGACAAATAACAATCAATCACCCATCAAACATTACATGGTACATTACAGGATGTGATATGAAAATAGCGATACACCATTTTTAAGATTTTTAGGATACTACATGATTGTTTGATATAAGTAAATGTTTGTGTATTACACAAGTATTGATATATATGTGTGTGTGTGTGTGCGCGCGCACGCATAAACATTTGGCAAATCAGCCTATCCAATAAACACCACAAATATGATATGTTAATTAATATACAAAAATTGTGCAAGAAATCGCAACAATCAATAAAGAACTACAAGTGATGACCGCTTTTGACAGCATGTATTCAATACAATAATCATAGACTCCAGTCTGGAAGATATCATCCAACTGCAGAACAAGAATCAAACATTGAACTCAATCGGGTTGTATACTTTTTTCCTTAATCATCATATAAATATGTCTTAAAAATGAGCCCTGTCCCTGTACAGCTAGCTATCTTTGTCACACTTTGATGCCACTGTTGTTTATAGCGTTTGTCTGACGGTTTGGATCAAGTAGGTTTTCCAGTGATTTATTCTTTCTACTCCGGACCCTGCCTGCCTCCTTTAATAGCTCAGCCAGCCTCTTCTTCTCGTCATCCACATCTGGATTTGCTGTCCCGAGTTTTTCCTCTCTCATCCCAACAACAAATTCAAGAATTTTAATAGCATCATCCAACCTGTGCAAAGAATCAAAGCCAGCCATATCCAAAATGAAAGTGATTTCTTTTCTCATAACGTATATTCTGATGAAAAGAGAGAGTTCATCAAACTTCCTATGTTTTTGTCTCTTCATTTTATTTCATTACGTGAAGAAAGATTGTGGCTGCATGTAAACGGACAACTTCCTAGAACAAGCGTAAATTTCCATCCATTTCGATTGAGGCAAAAGGAAGAACCACAACTCCCATTTCATCATTAAAAGATAGAATCTGACAGTTCTATCAACAAGTTTACTCATTCCAATGAACCAGAAATTCAGACAATCTTTAAATGAAACTTATAGATATAGAACTAATATAGAACAGGGATTAGATTATTCTTACCGACCAACAGCATCATAGGTGCCGGCAAGGTTACTGTAAACACCAAGTGTATCAGGGTGATAAGGTCCATATTCATCCTCCAATATGCCCTTTGCTTCTTCGAACAACTCTACAGCCTCGTTAATTGCATAACGCTGCACACAAGCTAGGCCCATTTGGTTAAGGGCAATCCCAAAGAAAGCTGATTTCTTCTGTCCGCTGGTCCGGAGCTTTGTAGTTGCTTTTTTCAAGGACGCATAGGACTCAGAGTAGTTCCCCAGCATATAGTACAAAACGCCCATCTGTGCTTCAATACCAGCAACAGTGTTTTGCTGACCAGGGGCATCGTTATATATCTTTAGTGCCTTCTGCAGCAGTTCCAACGCCTGCTCAAGTTCATCCATTGACTCATAAATAGCAGAGGTATCTGTGAAACCACTAGCAATTTCCTCAGGAGGAATTCCAAGTGCTGGCTTTTCATAAATCCGAAGGGCATTCTCACAGTAGGATCTAGAGTCCCTTAATTTTCCTGTCTTGTTATATAAGTCAGCCAGACGAATGAAAACTGATGCAACAGCAGGATGGTTTTCACCTTTGGATGACTTGAAAGATGTTAGTGCTTTTTGGTAAGCAAAAATGGCCTCATCATACCGGCTAAGAGACAGATATGTGTCCCCAATGCTACAATCAACGGATGCCACTTCTGATTCCTGCCCGTTAGCCACCATGGCCATGCTAGCCAACACAAGATGCTCAAGAGCAGCTTCATGATCTCCCTTTGATTCACAGATCATCCCCATGAGTCTTCTATCGGCTGCCTCTTCAAGGGAAGCAGGCGAACCATTCTCTTTGTGTATGTCAAGAGCCATCTGACAAAGCCTTTGAGCATCACCAAAATGCATTGCTTGAATGTGAGCTTCAGCCAGATACCTACAAGTCTCAGCAACTCTTGGGTCATTATCTCCAAGAACTTGCCTTTGGACTTCCAAACCGGTCGTGTAACATGAAATTGAATCCTCAAGCCGACCCAACATAGAGTAAATATCCCCCAACTGCATATAACCGGCAAATTTAGCAAGGGCATGATCTTCTCCTTCCTCGATCACAGGAATCACAATCGAACGTTCCAAAACTGGAACGGCATCGCTATACTGGCCTAAGTTACAGTATATTGCAGCCATGACATGTAAACACATGACTACATCTAAACTTGGCTTCCCATCAGCACATTTCTCAAATGACTTTGCAGCACGTAGAGCCAAGTCAAGAGCTTTCCGGGCATTATCCCTAGTAGACATCAACTCCCTAGCTTGCTTGAGCAGAAAAGGCCCAAGATCAGGGTTGTCTAGTCCAGCTTCAGACGGATCCTCTGTCCCATTCTTGTGATTCTTCAATGAAACACCTCCACCTATTGCTTTTCTGCCATTCTTCTCACTCCGCCTCTCCTTTGGAGTTTTTGCTGTGCTTTTGCTCTTAGGACTTGATTTAGCAGAGGCTTCAGATTCCAATGCCAGGTGAGAAGTTTTCTTTGATTGTGCCGAAGGGGCACTTTCACCTGTAGATTGGGAGTTTTCCTGCTTCCCTTTGGATGAACTCTCCTTCTTTGAACCAGAATCACTATGATAATCACCATTCTCTATCTCCGGCACCTCCTCATCCTCTTGGATTATCTCCACCTCCCTCATCTCTCCTCCTACAAGATGCCGCAACTCTGAATCAATCTGAGACTCCTCCCCATCAGATCCAAGACTAGCCTTTGATGGTGATTGATCAGAACTCTGCATCTCACATACTTTTTCATAAAGCTGGTCAATGGAGGTATCCACCGCCTCATCAATATTATCCATTGGAACCCCATTTTGAGGAGCTTGGGGAGTCAAATCAGCATCAGGAGAGTTATTTGCAACCAAATCTTCTTTGCAAGGTGCAGAATTTCCATCAGCATTCACTGTTTCATCTTCATGAATCCCATCCACAACAATTCCAGGCATTATAACAATACACTAACCGACAAAGATCTCTCAAAAACACAAAACAACCACCTAACTGCAAAATTCCAACAATCCCAAAAAATAAATTAGACAGAAACAAGTCAAGTTCATCAACAGCAATACACTCCCATTTCTCAATACTGAAAGCAACAAACAGATCCCCAATACATGAGATATCAGAACTCACATGGACTTAACCCTTCAAGTATCAAACAGAACAATCACAACTGGTAAGCAATAGACCATTTTTAGCTCAGTTTCACAGATCCCAACAAATAAAACTTAACTTCAAATAACTATCATCATGATTCAGCAACTTAAACACCCAAAAGAATGTCAAATTAAAGTAACAAATTCAGAAATGAAGCTCCATTACAAGAAAAAAAACACACACACAAAAGTGATGCTCCATTGCAACAGGGAAAAGAGGAACTAAAGATAATCATGCAATAAAGTGGAACAAGAAATCAAGAAACAGAAAATGTTAATACTTATAAAACTAATAGCAAACATCATACCTTCAGCAAAAACCCATGATAAAAATGAAGAAACTAATACAATAGTGTGGGTACATCTGTGAGGGAGAAAGATAAGTAGAAAAAAATTCTTGTCTTTTGTGTGGGTTTTGAAGTGTGGGACTCTCTGTGTATATAGAATTTTTGGCGACGATAGAGAAAGGGGCAGCGGTACAGGTTGTGGGAATTTGGTAAAAGAGTGAGGGCGGAATGGTGAATTCCAAATACGGTATTTTCTTTTATGTTAAAAAAGAAAAATAAAAATGTGGTCGTAGAGGTGGAGGTGCAACGTCAGATGAAAAAAGAGACGTGGACTTCTCCCCTACCCTTTGGGTCTGCCACTGCTAACTGCCGTCTTAAATGTTTTTCCTCCACTTGTTCGGTTGTTTACTTGTTTCTGTCAAGAACTTGCCACTTGTCCTTGTTTGGTTGGTGGTATGATGAGAATTTACCATGACACCCTTCAATTATCTTTGCATCATCTGAAAATTAATGATCTCATTACCCGTACAAATGTTGCGGGCAATAATCCAAACTAATAATTTTGGCATATTCCGGCATGTATTAAAATTTTCATAGCATGTAGTAAATAAAATGAATATTCAAATTTAATATAATGTTAGTTTTTTTAATAATATTTGGTATTTATTTAGTTTTTTAGTATAATAAGATAAAAATGTAGAAATTGTAAATAATGGTTATTGTATAATTTCTAGTTATGAAGATTAAATAAAAGAAGTAAAAGCATTTTAAGCATAAAATATACCAAAAAGAGGGTAAGTACTTTATTAATAACATAGATACATAATGATTTAGAAATAATACGTGTATATATATGTATGTATTCGTAACTATTAAAATTTGAATAAATTATTCCGAAATACATTATCATTGTTTTGGCGCAAACTAAAATAATCATGCTCAAATTTTCGATATGATTTATTTAAATGCTTTTATATACCAAAATTGATTTAGGGACTATTCAATTTGAGAGACATTTATAAAAACAACGTGTCAGATGTATTATAGCATCTTAAACAATTAATTCTTTTGAAATTCAATCTTATACAATGTAAGGACTAAATAGACTTTAAAACCCAACCACTAATGTTCATTATTACTAAAATTTTCTTCCACCATATTATTTTTTTTCACTCATGGATGTCGTAATATGTTTCTAAAAGAGAATTGTTAGTATTAATAATAATGTTTGTTATTAATGTAATTAGTTGAGTTAGATCAAATTTTATCTTATTAAAGTATATGCTACGTAATAAATGCAAAATAAAACATGCATAAATAAATAAAAACACTAAAATTTCAAATGAAATTACAATAATTCATGTAATAGATAGATTCAAACCCCTACATAACATGTATTATTAAATATTATCTTAAAAAACGAAGACAAATCACAAGAATTATGGCATCATATGTGGTCAATCAAGGGGAAAAAATCAAAAAGGTCCAAAGCGTGTCAATTGTTCATGTAAAAGAAGATACGAATGTGATTAAGATGTGATTATTATTTAATTTGGTGTTCCACTTTTGGGTCAGCTAATTTGGAATCCAATGATAATTGAGCTTTTCCTCAGGGTATAATTTTTAATATCAAATAATTATTTCATATTTTCCTAAGTGGGTCCCCAATACCATCTCCAGAATAGAGGTACCTTACCTTCTACAAGAGGCATAGGAAAATAATGCATTAGTTATAGCTGATAAGGTGGTCTATCTAAGTTTCAATTTATTCATTTTATTTTGATTTAATTTATTTTAATTTTGTATTAGCTTGACGTAATTTGTAAATTTAATCAATGTTCTTGCATGTAGGGATGTTAGGATTGGACAAAACCTTACTGAAGTTTTGGTAATGAAAAATTGACACACAAAATGTTGGTTTCATTTGGTTATTATTTTTTCTTTTAGTTTTTTCCCTAGATAATTCAGTAAATAATATAAAAAAGAAATAAATATTTAGATATAACAATATAATATATATATATATATATATCTTTTTCTTTTTCGTTTTTAGGTTTGGTAAGTATAAAATAAAAAATTAGTGTGAAAATATAAAAACCATGTATATAAAAATTAAAAGTCTCTAGTTGATAATGTTGGATTGTGAATGTTAACACGCACGCGTACACACATGTATATTAATGATAATAATAATTGTATGTAATTTGATATTGTAAAAAAGTTCAACCCAAGTTAAAGCGATTTAATTATTAGGTGGGTTCAAATTGCCCTATAAAGTATGAATTTATAAGCGTAAAAACTTGAATTTATAATTTCTAATTTTATGATGGGCCAAATTAGAAATAAAAAAAAAAAGATGCATAGTTATATTGGGGTTATAGTTCCCCGAATTATGTGTACAATTTTTTTTTTATATTCAACCATTAAAAAAGAGAGTAATTTTTCCCAAATTCGTTCGCATTGATTAGAAAGATTAATAACTGTAAGACTCATAAGATTTCATTGGTATTCATGGATTCAAGTATACTTCCGCATCTAGTTGGATTTTTTATGATTTAATATGATGATTTTTGAGTTTTATGTGATGAGATTTACATATTTAATTTAATTCCTACAGATATTAATAATACATCAAGAAGTTCAATCATTTTGCTTGGGTTTCAATTTTTCTTATTATCATTAACATAATCTATATTACTTATTTTAATTTACATAATTTTATAATAATCAAATTTAGTGTATAACATTAGTATAAATTTTTAAAATAATATCAAACACAATATAAAATTTATGTTAGTGATAAATATACAGAAAATAAGTCCTAATAAGACTTCTTTTTCTATTGTTTTTTATTTACATGCACAGATGTATTTGACGTCATTTAAGTTTGAATTTTAAATTTTATATATAAAGACGATTTCATTTAATTAATTAATTAGTTACAAACCTAAGACTTGATGGACTTAAAAATCCATATGGACTTCAACTCAGCTAAATTGGACTATCATGGCCTAGAAACAATAATGGATTTAGAAGGCCTGTTCATAGATTTTTCCTTTTTAATAAATTCCGTTTGGTGGAATAACTCTAACCAACTGATCTTAAATATTTGATGCAAATTATTAATGTGGAATCTTCTACACTTATGAACTAAAGATTTGATTAAAAAATAATTGACAGAGCAAAGTAAACATCACTAGCTACTCTTCATCATTTTTTTACCTCTTCTAATGTTTTTTTTTGGGGGGGAGGGGAATATAGAAATTCGAAATCAATTCTTTATTCAATAATATCACAAACATCTATGTATATGATGAGGTTTAAAGCTGTTTTACTGGATTGGGGTAATGTTTGGGCTAATTCGACCAGAAAGGTTGAATGATCCAAAAGTGAAATCTCCTTAAACTAAGATTTGTAACCACTAGCAAACGTCAGACTAGTCGAAATGCCCTTGACTAAGGCACTCCGGTGATTGAGTAAGAAAATTGAGCAGCAGAGTAAAAGCGTATAATAAAAATGGCATACCTTGAGAGTGGCTAGAAACGGGGTATTTATAGCTTTCTCTAGGTAAATGATATGTGTAAGATGCCCCTATTAAGTGTAGAAGGCTTTTGTTTTTGCATAAGGGTTATAGGTCATCTCCTATGCTTGTACTATTTCAGGTGGCATCATCTCCTGCTTTCTGAAATATAATAGTACTTTAGAGGCACGCCTCCTGACAAAGGTGGTAGCAAAAGCGGTATTGCGGCGGCATGCGTCATTAATGCGGAGGCATGCTAAATATTAGGGCATCAAATGCGGCAGAGATACGATTTAGCGTCGGAGTGAGCACTTTGATCAATGGTGATCGACAATAGAAAGTGGTCCACCAAAGACATAGTTGAAGGGAATAGGCGGCCTGAAGCCACTCGTTGGATAGGGTCGAGAACACTTCACTTAACTTGGATGTTATGGTCAAATGGCTTGGCCTAGGTTATTGCATAGGTGAAAAGGCGATGTTCAATGGCCCAACTGGGTCTGAAAGCGTAGTTGGGCTTCAAATGTAAAGTGGGCCCGAAAGCATACTATGGAGTTGATAACTGTTGGGCTATCTCATATCATGAGTTCCCCCTACTCGCGGTCCTAATCGAGCTTGTCGATGGAATGAGCAGGGAGTAGATACGTAGTTGATTGATGGTTCTAGACATTCGATCAAGGATTGGTACATTTAATACGTCTTTTACATTGAGGCATACGAAGCGCCAAATGATAGCTATGCAATTGTTACCGCCAGTTGAGTTCCTGCGTCTGAGTGCCTATAAATAAACGTGGTGAAATTACTTATTTTACACTTTTATGGCATTTAGTTTAGTCAAGTTTTGAATTCAAAGGGCCTTTTTTCCATTCTTAGCTTTTAGAGTTTCGTCGATAGCTTGCAAGTTCTACCTTCCCACTTTTGCTTTTTCTTTAATTATTTGTTAAGAATGTCGAGTACTTCAGATAGTGAGGACACTAGGTCCCAAGGATTACAACTCCATGGGGAACGTAAGAATGAGAGCACTTCTAGTAGTTTGTCGAGTTCAAGCTCGATCTCTTGTAGCTAGAGTAATGAGAGAGCTGCATCGGGGGGGTGAGGCAGGCATAAGTGAGGTGCCAATGTCATGTGGTTGACTTTTCGCCCCTAAGCATTACAATGAGATTGTTTCCAAGATTTCCCCAACCAATTTGATACTCCTTAGGGAACTCTACCATATCCCTACAGAGGATGAACTCTTAGCTCCCGGTCTAAGGGATAGGATACATCAACCTTCGAAGGAGTGTATTACCATTTTTGAGGAGGGGTTTAGGTGTAGGCTTAGGTTCCCTTTTCCCCCAGTTGTGGTCGACCTCCTAGGTGGTTTGGAGGTCAGCATAATGCAACTTCTTTCCAACTATTTTTCAACCATATATAGTTTTATCATGCTAATGCATCTATTCAACCAACTAGCTTTTTTTGCCAAAATTTCCAATCTCTTCCATCTCCTAATGTCCCAAAAGTCGGGTAGCACCAAGGAATCTGAGTTCTGTTACCTCACGATGCAGCCGTGTCAAAAATTCTTAGTGACCTCGTCCTCCTTTTATGGCCAAGAGTGGAAGAAGCATCTTCTTTATGTTCGAGGGCTTGGGGGATTTAATATACCGCAGGGATAGTGGAAGAGGCACGTCGAGATATTGAGAAATCTGACACCTAACTGGCCAAACACCTTCATTCAAAACTTTATTGAGTTTGCCCAAATAAGGGCCCCAATTTTAATCAAGGAGAGGTGTTTGGTGCTAATTAGCTTGTTGCCAATCGAGCTAAACTTGCCCACTAGTGATTGACTAGGTAGTTCTCTGTTGATTGCTACGATTTTATTTCATGCATATTTCTGCTCGAGTTTAATTATTTTCCTCATGTATTGATTGGCAGATCAAGAAGAAATAATGAGCAAAACAAGACAGGAATTGATGGTCCATGCTTAGAGAAATGAGGAGCATTGCCAGGCCATAGCCTCAACCGTAGTCCCAATGCCTTCGACTACAGCACCCACTCCCCCCCACTCTCTACGCCGCTAAATTAACCCTAAGGGCTTTCCCCTCTCAACCAACAGTGATGACATGCAGCAGCCCTACCGATTAAGGCAAAAAACCTATGGCCAAACAAGGAGGTTCTACTCCTAAGAGGCCAGCGAGCGATAAGGGCAAAGAGAAAACTCCCATTAGCTATGACTTATTTAGAAAGTGCAGCGACGAGGTGCTATTTCAAGTACCTTAGCTTCTATCACCTAGGTTCAGGACAGAGCCAAACATAGCCATGCACAACTCAACTTCAATAATATCATCGAGGTTGATCGAGGTCGCAACACTTAAATGCATAGAAGCCATACTCTGTGTCTGACCAGCAAAAATTCATGGACCATGGACCTGAGCTTAATCGATGCACTTAAGGCTTTAGCGTACCACTATAATATGGTAAGTGTATGGTTGATTTTATTTTCTTGCTGAGCGTTTTACTTCTATAGCTAATCGTACTCTTCTAACGAATAAGTATTCCTTTCAGGTAAGCTAGTTCAGGTATCACTTCTATGGGAGGTCGGAGCTGGCTCTTGCCGATCAGAAGTAGCTGTAGAAAGGAGGAGGACTGGACATCTTGAAGGCTTAGCTTGAATTATCCCAGATCAAGGTCAACTAGCTAAACAAAGAGGTCATAGATCTCCACAAGCAGCTCAATACCAAAGACCAACAGCTAGTCGCGGCCATCCAAGAGAAACATTAGATGGATAAGTTGTTGTATATAGCTTGACTAGACGTGCAGCATAGCTACAACTCTGGTCGAACGATGGGGTGCAATGCTGCATTGTAGGAGGCCTAAGAAGAATTCTTTAGGAAGCTCCTACTGATGAGAAGAGAGATGGTGCAACAATTTATACTTTACTCGATTTTTGAAGACGTGAGCATTATCTTCTCACTTGATCATATAAGGATTGCCTTTGAGAAAGCCATTAAGCAGCTTGAGTATTTGGGCTACACCTTCAAGGTAGAGGATAAAGATTATATCAGCCCTATCCTGGATGAGCAATTGTGACCCTATCCCTCGTCCGAGGAGACCATTGTTGGAGGGGGCGTGAAGGTAATATCCCAATTGAGGACATGACCACTGCTCAGTGAAGGTAAGTAAAGGTGTCGGGGAGGCTTGCTATCATGGCAAAAGAGTTTGACTTTGCCAATGACTTTGCCTTTGAGATTCAAGATGGCATGGTTGATATTGGTGAGTATGTGCTATGTTCTAAAGATTTTCTGGTCGATAGGCGGGGTCTTCATAACTAGCGCAAGTTGTTCTTCCCCTTGCATCAACAATGCCTGAGCTAGGGGCGGTGGTGCCAATTCTATTAAGCGATGAGCTCAACAATGCTATCAAAGAGGGTGCACGAGTAGCTTAGAAAGGTGTGAGGTTAAGCAACAACTGAAGTTCCTACCTGCTAAGGTTGTGGTCGCCTAGTATGTGCAATGTTGCACCTTTGTAATAGTTTTTTTTTTTTTGTTGTATTTCAAGTATGTAATCGATAATTTCGTTCAATGAAATATAACAGTTCTTTTCACTAATATGTAGTTGATTCTTTTTGTGCCTTACCTTGCTTTGACCCAATGGTCTTGTTGAATATGGATAGTTGACAACCAAATTAATTAACTTAAACCCCACAAGTTTAGGGTCGATTATGGTTATTACCTTTGGAAAGAAGTTTATGGTCGAACTCTATGGTCATCATTTAGATGAATACAACTGTGTGGAAGATTGTTGTTATAGTGCCTACTCGATTATGTAGTCGAGATGTGAACAACCATTTTTAGAAAAATATTGTGACTCGACTTGGCCTAAGCAATTATAATCGAACATAGGCACTATAAGGCCTTTAATCATTGGCGTGAAGTCGTTGACTAGGTTGATACAGGGTCGACTATGAACTTAGGGTTTACAGTCAGTCAAAGGCCTTAATTTGGCAACTTGAAGCTACTTCTCAAGTCAATTACAAGGTCGACTTGAAATTTGGAGCTCAGATTTGTTGGTTTGGTAGCTTGAAGCTACTTTTTGGGTTAACTTGAAATGTTGGGCTTGAAAGCTTTGGTTTGGTAGCTTAAAGTTACTTCTTAGGTCGACTACGGGGTTGACTTGAAACTCTGGGCTTAAAAGTCTTGGTTTTGCAGCTGTAGCAATACGAGTAAATGATAGTAGTGTTACTAAGACTTTATTTATATCAAACAATACCAAGATTATTACAAAGCATTTTTATACATAGAATTTCTTCAAGTTGACGGCATTCCATGGGTGAGGGAGCTTGTCCCCATCAATGTTGGCAAGTCGATAGGCATTGTACTTTGACACCTTAACAACTATATACAGTCCCTCCCATTTTGGGTCAAGTTTGTCGACATTCTTAAATACTTCCACCTTTTTGAGAACTAGATCTTTGACGTTAAAATGACACAGTCGGACCTCTTTATTGTAGTTTTCTGCCATCTTTGATCTATAGTGTTGCATGGTGTTATAGACTTCTTATCTTTGCTCATTGATTGTCTCCAAATCGAGTTTCCTTTCGAAGGTGTTTCTAATTGGTTAAAGTGGATCACTTGAGCTGTACGTTGTATGAGTTTAGAGAAGATGACTACTTCAAACCCATAAACCAAATTGTAAAGGTTGTGACCCGTGGCTATACGGGGGATGGTCTTATATGCCTATAAGACTCCAGGGAGGTCATCTACCCAGCTTGACCCAGTCCCTTGTATTCTAGCTTTCAGATGGTCGAGGATTATTTTGTTTGTTACCTTTGTCTGGCCATTCAATTGAGGGTTCCCTACTGAGGTAAAGCGCTAGGTGAACCTCAAAGCCTCGCACCAACTTTGGGTGTTTCTACTCTGGAACTGCATCCCGTTATCTGAAATGAAGATCTTAGGGAGATCAAAATGACAAATAATATTTTTCTAGATGAAACTTTTGATGGCCACATCAGTTATCTTTGAGATAGCTTCGGCCTCGACCTATTTGGTGAAATACTCGATTGTCATAATTATAAACTTTTTTTGACCCATTATCTTTGGTAATGATCCCAAAATGTCGATCCCCCACTGGTTGAATGGCCAAACGATCTAAACATTGACCGTAGGCGCAATGGGTTAGTGTGGGAGGTTCAAGTAGACTTGGCATGATGGACACTTTCAAGCAAAATCAACAACATCTTTCAGTAGAGTGGACCAAAAGTAACCGTATCTGATGATCTTATGGGCAAAGGATCTCCCTCTTGAATGGTTCCCGCACATACCTGTGTGAATATCCTGTAAAACCTTGTGAGCCTAGTCGGGGTCTAAGCAACTCAGGGGTGTTTTGGAGATTAACCTTTTATAGAGCTGGTCATGTTCGTCAAGTGCAAATTTGGTGACTTATCCTCAAAGACGGCTTGCCTCATTTTTCTCTTCAGGAACTATATCATAACTCAAGTAGAGCTTTGTTAAATCTTCCAATGAAGAAAGTGTCTCCTTGATGCTCCCCATAAAATTCCCTTCAAGGGTGCCTATTGATAGTTTGTTAGCAACCGAAAAAGTTATTGTTCTGTCTCTTGCGCCCCTGGTCCAACTAGCAAATTTGGATAGGGCATCCGTTCGCTCATTCTTTGATCAAGGTACCTGGCTAAAAGTAAACTTTTTGAATGACTGTTGTAGTCTTCTAACCTCTGCCAGGTACTAGCTCATTTTTGAGTCCTTAGCCTCATAATTTTTTTCAACCTATTCCATGACCAACTAGGAGTTTGTGATTGCTGCCAAGTACTCAACCCCTTAGTCAAGTGCCATCCTCATTCCAGCGAGGAGGGCCTCGTACTCAGCCTCATTGTTGGTGACTGCATAATCAATCTTAATCACAAAATCATATTCTTCCACTAATGGGGAATGGAGAGCCACTCCTACTCTAGCTCTTGACAAAATCAATGACCCATCGATGTGCAAAGTCCAAACAAGAGAGGTTTCGCAACTTTTTTTGGGGAGATCGATCTGCTCGGCGATGAATTCGACCAAGACTTGTGCTTTGATGGCTGTTTTGGATTGAAAGTGACATCAAACTCTCCCAATTCAATGGCCTATTTTGTTAATCTCCCCGATATATTTAGGTTTGAGAGTACTTGCTTGAACGATTGGTTTGCCAATACTATCATTGCATGGGACACAAAGTATGGTTGCAGCTTTTGAGCCATCGTAACTAATGCTAGGGCGAACTTATTAATCTCCAAGTAGTTATGCTCTGGCCCTTGTAGCCCCTTGCTACAATAATAAATTGGTCGATGGTTTTCATCTTTGGTCGAAACCAAAACTAAGTTGATTAAGGGTTCAGAAACAACCAAATAGTTTGTAGTACCTCTCCAAGCTCTGACTTGGTGAGCATGTGGGTAAGGAGAAGTATTACGTTAATTTGACCAAAGCTCGATCATATTGTTTATTCCATTAGAAACCCAACTTTTTGGCATTTTTGAGAATCTTGAAGAAGGGTAAGCTTTATCGATGAAACGGGTGATAAACCTTCCAAGGGCTATAATTCTCTCAACTAAGCACTATACATCTCTGACTGTTCGAGGTGGTGTAATATCCAACAAGACCTGAATTTTTTATGGATTGGCATCAATGCCCCTTTGACTAACCATATAACCCAAGAATTTACCTCCTCAAACCCTGAATGTGCACTTATTTAGGTTTAATTTCATGTCAAATGCTTGCAATATGGTAAAGGTGTGGTTGAGGTCAAACAGATGGTCCTTAGCCCTCTCTATTTTAACAATCATGTCATCGACATAAATCTCCATAGACTTGCCGATCTCATTCTTAAACATAAAGTTGACCAATCTTTGGTAGGTTGCTCCAACATTTTTGAGTTTGAAAGGCATGACCAACAAGTAGTAAACTCCATTATGGACTACAAAAGAGGTCTTGTCTCTGTCCTCAGCGGCCATGAATATCTGGTGATATCTTTGGAAAGTATCCATTATACTCAACAGTTCACAACCAGCTATAAAATCTACTAATAAATCTATATAAGATAAGGGGTAAGGATCCTTAGGGCAAGCTTTTTTCAAATCAGTGAAATTGTTACACATGTGCCAGTGTCCCTCATTCTTGGGGATAAGTACAACATTAAAAAGTCAAGATGGTTATTGAATTTTACAATATAGACTGCATCTAAAAGTTTGTTGACTTCCTCCTCGATGATTTAGCACCTTCAGCATTGAAAGTTCTCATCTTTTACTTGATGGGCTTATACGAGAGGTCAATGTTGAAGCAGTGAACGATTACACTGGGGTCGATTCCTTAGAGGTTGGACGCATTCCAAGCAAAGACGTTGATGTTTCTCCATGAAAAATCAACCATGAGACACTCTATGTAATGACCCATATCTATTTTGATCTTGGTGGTCTTGTTGAGGTTTCTAAGCTCTAGCTCGACTATTTTAAACTCCTCAATGGGCTCCACTCTGGTGTCTTCTAGCTTTTTCTTCTTACTGGCTTGGCCCTCCTTGGGTACCACTGTAGAGGCATCCTCCGAGGTCTTCAGTTGCGGTTGAGTCTTTTGCTTGCTCGACTCGATCAAAATTGTATAACATCACAAGCTTTCTTAAGGTTGCATAGCAGCTCGCTCGTGCCTACTGAAGTCTAGAATTTGATTTTCATATGATAAGTTGATACAATGGCTTGAAAATCATTGAAAGTTGGTTGACCAATTTTGATATTGTAAGTAAATAGGGCATCGATGACTAGATAGTTTATCATCAGTATTCTCCTATAGGTTGCCTCTCTGAATGATGTAGAGAGGTTGATGGAGCCTTCTGGTATGATTTTTGACCCTCTGAATCCAACGAGAGGTGTACGCAAGGGCTCGAATTTCAATTGGCCTACGTTTATCCTTTTCAGTATTGAGAGGAAAATGATGTTGGTAGAGCTACCATTGTCGACCAAAACTTTTTTACTTCAAAGTTAGTGATCTCGACAGAGACCACCATGGAACAGTTAGCTTTCTGGTCAATATTTTTTCCTTCGAGATGGGCAAGGTCATCGTTAGTGAAAAAGATAGGCTCTGCACTGGTGGAAAAATGGAACATTATTTTGATTGGGAAAGCTTTGGTCGATTCTAACCTCCTCTACATCTACCTCTTTGGTGATTTTGAGTTCCCCCCAATGGGACCTCCCTTAATCATGTTAATCACTCCTCGAATGGGTGGACGGTTATCCTGAATAGGTTTGTTTTCTTTATCGTCCCTCCTTAAGCTAACCAATCTTTCTTTACGGGGAGTCTAGTTAATTTTGCCTTTATCGGTCTTGGTGCCTTCATCAACATATTTTTTGAGATGGCCTTGTCTGATCAGCCCTTCAATTTCATCATGGAGATTGAAGTAATCTTCTGTGTCATGGCCCCTTTGCTTGTGAAAATGGTAATATTTCTTTGATTTTTTCGTTGCCTCAATCTTGGTGAGCTTTCTTAGTTTCTTAAGGAGGTTGTCACGCTAGATTGCAAACAACACCTCCTTTCTCGTAAGGCTTAGCTAAGTGTAATCTTGGAAGTGTTTGATTGGAGATCGACGACTCTCCTTCTATTTCTGATCATCTTTCTTTTTATTTTTCTTTTTCTCAGCCTTAAGGTTGCCGAATTTCAATCTGTTCATTTTTTCCTAGGTCATATATCTCTCTGCCAAGTCGAGTAGCTCTTCTATAGACCATGGGCTTTTCTGCACCAAAGCATTGGCGCCCTCCCTGTGTCTGAGCCCTAAGAAAAGCACATCAATCAAGAACTTGATCATGAGGTTATCAATTTTCAGCACCTTCGCGTTAAATCTAGTAAAGAAGTCATGGGAGGACTCCCCCTCATTCTACTTCACGGTGTGGAGATAGGTGTGGGGGAGCTTCACCTTTCGTTAACTGGCAAACTATTGTAGGAACTTATCACATAGCTAGTCGTAGAAGTATATTGATGCTGACTCAAGTTTGACAAACCAATCGAGCACGATACATTGAAAAGTGGTAACCAGCATCTTCGTCTGTATATAGTCATTATGTCTATGCAGTTGCATCATGTGCTCAAACTACATCAGATGCTCATTAGGATTAGTTGAGCCATCATACCGTGGGAGTCCGGTCGAGACCTTTAAGTAAATGGCAATGTGCTTGTCAATCATGTCCTTAATGAAAGGTGACCCTCTTTCACAGTACAACCTTTGGGGGCCATCAGAGTTAGGCATCCTTTTCGTGTTTCTCCTTGAGGTCTCATTGAGGCATTTATTCAATTGTTGGACTTGGTAAAAAACTTCTTCCCACTCCTCTCGATTCTCCTGGGTCATGTTGCAGTCGAACTAGGGCCTTGTGCACTCGGCCTTATTGCGTTGCGAGTCTTAAATAGGCTAAGCCGCATGATCCGCTAATTCACCAATCTTTTCATACTGGTCCAGTTTTGATTGTTCAACCATATCGTGCTGCTGCGCTCGATTAGGTCGAACATAGTAGTCAATGGAATCCGCAATTGCTTCCCATGGATAATGTCAACCACTCTCTCTAGGAAGGCTTTTGGGACTGGCTTTTCATCTGGTCGGTGAGTGCTTGGACTTTGGATGACTGTGGCTGTCCCTAAGGGACCTCTCTTTTGGTGGTGGTGGTTGAGGGGTTGCATTGGCAGCTAAAGCAGGCACAGTGGAAAGCTTAGTAGAAATTTGAGCAAAAATTTGCTCTCGAATTAACTGCATTGGCTAAGGCATAGTAAGGTAACAACTTGCTCCGTTGGGGAACTGGGGCCTAGGGCATGAGATTCTTGCTGAGGCTGATGGGGAGGAAAAGAGGTTGTCTTTCTATTTTCCTCTCTCTTCGATGTGGCTCGCTTGGTGTTCACCATTTTTTCGGTTGCAATCTCAAGTTTCCCATAAATAATGCCAAAAATGATGAGGTTGACAGCTGTTTTACTATATTTGGGATAGTATTTAGGCTAATTTGACCAGAGAGATCGAACAATTCAACAGTGAAATCTCCTTAGGTTGAGATCTACAACCACTAGCAAACGTCAGACTAGCCGAGGTGTTCCTGGCTAAACCACTTTGACACTCAAATTAGTATTAATCGAGTAAAGAAATTGTGTGACAGAGTAAAAGCGTATAGTAAAAATGACATACATTGAGAGTGGCTGGCAACGAGATATTTATAGCCTTCTCCATGTGGATAATATGTCTAAAATGCCCCTATTAAGTGTAGAAGGCTTTTATCTTTGCATGGGGGTTGTAGGTCATCTCCTATGCCTGTACTATTCCAGGTGGTACCACCTCCTATTTTTTGCGACAAAATAGTACTCTAGAGGCCCACCTCTTGACAAATGTGGTGGCAGAGGCGGTATTAAGGTAGCATACACTATTAATGCAAAAGCATGTTAACTGTCAGGCATTAAATGTGGTAGAGATATGATTCAGCGCTAAAGTAAGTACTCTAATCAACAGTGGTCGACAATGAAAAGTGGTCAACCAGAGATATAGTTGAAGGAAATATGCGGCTTGAAACCTCCTATCGGGTAAGGTCGAGAACACTTTGCTCGACCTAGAGGTTATGGTCGAGTGGCTTAGCCTAATTTATCGCATAGGTGAAAAGATGATGTTCAACAGTCCAACTGGGTCTGAAAGCGTAGTTGGGCTTCAAATGCAAGATGGGACTGGAGGCATACTCTGGAGTCGATAACTATTGGGTTGGACATGTTGGACTATCCCATATCAGTATACTATTAACAAAGCATCAATCCCTTTTTGTTATGTTTTCGAATGATATATCTAAAATACTTTATTGTTGATTGTTTAACATCATAACAACTTATACAATAACTGCTATTTATAATTCACTCATTCTATGTTTCACTATTATCATTTTATCATACTTTTTATTTTTATTAATATAAAAATTCAAATGAATATATTAAAATTATTTAAGGAATTATAGAAAAAATAATCACTAGTTGTTAATAAAATTTAGCACATACCCCTATACCAAAATTACTGACTACTAATGAAATATCAATTCTCTTATATTGTGTTTTTTAGCAATGTACCTAAAATACTCCTATTTTTATTTTTTTTATCTTCATAACTAATTACCATTTATATTCCACCCACTTTATATCATATTGTTACTATTTTATCATAACTTTTTTATTTTTGTCAATGTAAAAATTTAAATAAATAACTACATTAAAATTTAAATAAAAATATTTAATTACTTTTTACCATATAAAATTAAACTTACACAATCACTAGTTGATATAAAATGGTACAATGATTTTTGATGAAATAATTTTGGCTTATCGAACAATAGAACTTATTTGCAATTAACATTAATAGCTAAAACTCACATACAAATGCAAAAATTTAAAAACATAAACATAAAGTTTGTTTGACAGCTGTGGGATTTGAACCCACGCCCTTTCGGACCAGAGCCTAAATCTGGCGCCTTAGACCACTCGGCCAAACTGTCTTGTGCATTGATAACGGCACATTTAGATACCTATGCTACAATAGAATTCACAAATCTAAATTTCTTGCACTTGGGCCACTCTATCCTTTTCTAATATAACTCTTCCCGTCCCCATTTTGAGGAACTATCAAAGCAAGTTTCTTGGTTCCATTACATTCCATAGAGAAAAAACAACAAATGATGCATGGCCAATTGCAACTTAAGTTGCAATTAACACTTAGCGCTCCTAGCACAAAGAAAAAACTACAACGTATTTAGCATACATCATTATATAGGTTCTCAAGCTTGTGGAGATTGGGACCGTCGAGTAGCTATGCACCTTGGAATGCATCTTGAAAGAGCATAGCCCTCTGGGGGCTCATACTTTGAAAAGAATTCCGGGTCTTGTTCAAGGGACTGTGTATAGCTTTCAAGAATGCTCACAATCTCGTCAAACTGTGGCCGCTTGTCTGGATTGCTTGACCAGCAACGATGAATGAGATGACGAAATGCTGTAGGGCATGAAGAAGGCAATGGTGGCCTTGCATTCTACAAACAACACAAAGTATCACTGTAAGAAAGTAGAGTCTTTTCTGGTAATCAATGAATAACACAAAGTACTACTGTATAAGACTACATAGAAAACCATTCGGCATTGATAAACAGTCCAAGAGAACTAGTTACTAGGTACAGTGAAACATGTGAAAGAATGTTTAATGTTCCAGTTCTTACAGCTAACACAAACAAGATGCAAATTGTTCTTAAGAAAGGTCCGACATTGTTTAGCAGAATGTTATAAGCAAATAAATGAAGGTGGAACTCAATGTTGAGAGGATGTTAGTTGTCAGCAATAACTTGTGGGACTCATTCTTTAGTCATGAGCAATAGAAGACAAGAACAGTCAAGAGTAATGAGAGGGGACCTAATAGGACAGATCTATCGGATTCAAAGAAAAAATTTAAATTCCGAGAATCTATATCTTGAACAAATATAAAATTAATTCTGTAGCATAGAAGCAGATACTAGAAAAACTAGGGCATCAAGTACGACTAATTCGTGCTAATGCTAAATATTCATTGATTTGGCTATGAAATTGACCTAGCAAAATCCAAAGTAGATGCTCTCATAATTAATCATCGTTATGACCAAGCCACAGCTGATGATTTATTCTTTATATATATATGTATGTATATATTAATTTCCTATGGATAAAGCATAGTTAATCTATTGTGCTTTCTACAAACAAAACTATGGATTGGTAACTAATAATTCTAGCTGATTATTATTTGAAAAAATTACATTTGCTACAAAATTTTGTAACTATAATTTGTAGTCAATTTTTCTGCAGCGGATACCTAGTTTCTGTAGCTAGCTTAGAAGTATCAGCTTGTATACAATGAGTTATGTACAGCAATTAAGCTTTTAATCTTTACCTTCTGGCATACAGCAAATGCTGCTTGTTCTGGAGTCATGTCATCAAATGGGGTCAACGCAGTTAAAAGCTCCCACAAGACAATACCGAAACTGTAAACATCAACTTTCTTTGTATGGTGTTTTTCCTTTATCATTTCTGGAGCCATCCACCGGTAGGTGCCTGTGAATCCCTTGGCACTGCCGCATTGAGATTCCAAACATGATATACCAAAATCTGCTACCTTGACACACATGTCTTCATCAAGCAGAAGATTTTCAGATTTGAGGTCTCTGTGAAGAATCCCCTGAGCATGAAGATACTGCATGCCACGTGCAATGTTGAGCGCTAGTTTTAGCACAAGGTTGAGGGGAATAGAATAGGGTTCTTGCTGATGGAGGTATTTTCTGAGGGAACCACCTGGATAGTACTCTGTGATAATACAAAACACTGGGGGTTTCTTACATGCTGCAATGAACTGCATGTATAAAGTCAACAAATCATTTAGATATCATACAAAAGAAATGCAATTTCAACTGTCAAATGTACCACCAGTAGATTAATCGTCAGAGGCATTATTCAAAAAGGCCAAGCTAAGAGATAAAACTAGCCATTTTGACCGATTCAACTTATAACTCAGAGACCCTCAATGAATGGTTGTTTATCATGGTCTTTGTGCAACTACAGTCACAGAAGTAAATGTACTGACACTGCAGATAAGTCTCTATTAGATCCATAGAGTTGGGCCAATAGACTTGAAACTGATGAAAATGGAAGCAATTCTTATTACAATTCTTCGGCCTCAATTCCTCGACATCAAATGCTATTAAGATTGTTAGAATGTCAGTGACACGATATGGTTGGCCCAGCATAGAAAAGTAAAGATCTTTAATACAAAATAGAACTTATTTAAGAGACCAATTGTTTTCAACTAACTCAACAATTAGGATATTATTTACAAGTACTTGAGAGAAGGCGCCTATGAAGCTCAAACAAGGCACGAATTAGATATATGTTCACTTGTCATTGGTTTTATAACTAATCACGGGTTTCTTGGCTTCAGTTTGGATGATCAATCCAGAGCACCGATGCTGATTAAAAGGGACTGGATGAAGAGCCACAAATGACACATCAAGCTGATGGAAAAGCACAGATGAAATAGCTACCATCCAACGGTTGGATGGATGCAACTAAATAAAAATCTTTCTTGGTTTGTCTTCTCATTCAACCAGAACCCATATTTTGAGATATTCGAACGCTTAAAGTGCTAACGAGACAATATGGGCAATCAGAGAGGAGGATTAGCTTATTAGAATATTCGTCCTTGTGACAAAGATCCACCTTTTGCAGTTAATTCATTCTCAGCCATACTTTTTCTTTGTCTATGTATAAAAGCATAAAAGGCATCACAAAACACAGGATACATGATACAGATGGACCATATAACTCTACTAAAGTATATAAATCAAGAAGACACAATTGTAACAATATATCAATCCAGCCCAAGTTTCAGAAAATTGACGATGCCAATGGAAGTTTGGATCTAGTCAAGCAAGGTACAACCTCTACTGCACATTGTACCACATAGGAAAAACACACCCAATGCAACCCAGAAGGCGGAATTTTGTCAAACAAAGCCAATCACCCCCAACCTCCACCAAACCCAAAAAATTAAAAATAGAAAAACAAACATTTGAAAAAAAAAAGGAATAAAAGTGAGTAAAGATCCAACTTACAGAGATGATATTGGGATGCCTTAACCTGAACAAAAGAGCAACTTCTGATGTAAACTGCTTCTCCAACAATGCAGCCAAGTCTCCATCCTCCTCAGGCTGGCTAATGAGCTTAATTGCCACATCCCTCTCCTTATAAACCCCTCTATAGATTCTACTGTGCCTTCCTGAAGCAAATTTATTGCCTATATAAAGCTGTGACATATCAGCACTCCATTCTTCCTCTCCTCCACCTTTAATTTCTGCCCCAGAAGAAACCAAATATTTTGACCATGAAACGGCCCTCTTGTACTCTCCCAAGGACAGCCTCCTCTCCAGCTTGCTGTGGGAGCTCGCTATTTGCTTCAGCCAGTAAAAATTCTTCATGGGTTTTGCACAAAAACATAAAAAAAAAAAATTCCAGCTTTTTTCCCTTTGTTTTTTTAACCTGAATTCTTGGTGGGCTTTTTAATCTATATCCCACCAGAAAAAAGGGCAAAAAAAGGACTCAAACTTTATGTGGGGCCACACGTCTCTGAACTGAAATCAATGCGTGCATACTACTTAGCGTTGGAAATGGAAGCTTGAAGATTATCTTCCCACTGTTCATACAAGAAAAAACATCTAAAAACATACCACACCCATGTAGCTAGAGAGTACTACATACACATGAAAACATAGAAAAAGTTGCACTCGGGAGCTTCAATCTTGCTCCTGAAAAAAGGGAAACAAAAAAAAATTTCAAGAAAAGGGAGAAATAGAATTACAAAAACTGGAAGATCAACACCCAAAAACCCAAATGAACTTGCCGGTAAAAGAAAGCGTGCGCGACAGCTTGATGTGAAGATACGAATGAAATCTGTTTTTGTATCTGTGAGAAAGACAGACAGGTAATGTCTGGTGAAGGAGTTGAATGTGTGTTAAAAACTGTGTGTGTGTGTGAGAGAGAGAGAGAGAGAGAGAAAGGCGTGGTGGGTTGGGGTGGCGTGGGGAGGGTGGCGGTTGGCTCTCTGTTTTCTGACACTGGGATGACTGATTAGCATTAGAGTTGTGAGAGAGGGAGGAAATACTATATGGTACAAAGTGAGTAAACATTCATAACGTGCGAAGAGCCACTTCTGAGGAGACATGCGGCTGGCTAATGATTATGACCCCTTCCCGTTTCTTCACCCTTTTGCCCTTTTCATACTTTTGAAATTCCTCTTTTGCCACTAAATATTTTTAGATCTTCATTGTTACTTTACTTATAATATCAATTATACTCTTAATTCTCAACTTGTTGAATCTATTGACGTTTAAATTTTCCTTCTTAGGAATTAAAGCATTCAAATAGTTATACGATACCCTTATTCAAACCTGTTCATATTATTTATTTAAATCTTCCTTCCTATAAATTAAAGCATTTAAATAGTTACAAGATACTCCTATTCAAAGCTATTCACATTATTTGTATCAAATCACTCCAATTATAAATTATAAAACTTCAAAAAATTATAAAATTCAATAGAGAATAATAACCTGAGGCCATGTAATTATATCTTATCATTAATACAATGTGATTCAATATAGAATTATATTTAAATGATAAAAAAATTAAATTTTCTTGATTTAATTAGCAACAACATTTAAAACCTATAGCAAATTAGCCAAACCCTAGACACCTATATTACTCTTAAGAGGTGCTTTGTAATTTAAAACAAAATGACTTATATTACGTTTTCGTTGAATTCGTAAATTTTAATTACAGCCTCATTATACCTGTACTCTTGTAATAAATAAATCTTTATGTAATATTAATAAAAATCTAAATAATGTTTATTTACAAATTATGTATTTTAGGAGAATGAGTTTTGAGAGTGGGATTGGAGAATGTGAAATTTGCATTAGGAAATGTGATATATGTTTGTTTATAATTAGGAAATAGTAAGAAAATTATTTTGAAAAAATTTGGTATGTTTATTTATGTTTTAGGAAGAGATAAATTATATTGTAGCAGTCAAATCAATGCCTTTTTATTGAGTTTTGAGGGTGTAAATAAATTTTAATAGTATTTTTATTATAATATAGTAATCAAATATTGTAATATGTAAATATATGTAATGTGATTGGTAATAATTGTGATATAAATATATATATGTAAATTTTTGATTATTTGTCAGTTAAATTACAAGGACAATCTAACCGTTTTAGAAAGTTATTTTGAGTGAAAAAGAAGACACATATTTGATTACATTATTTTAAAATAATTTTATTTTAAAAAAATATAACCAAACAATTTTTGACCTGCACACTTGTCAATAAAAATTCAGTGATTTCTAGTCTAACACATTTGCCAAATAACAAACTTCTCATCTAATACAATTAATTTCATTTTATCTTTTGGTATGAATAAATGATGTGCGTGTAGGCTCATTTTGTCAAAAGAAAAGACAAGAAGTCACCATAATTTAAATAAAACGTAGAGTAGCCCTTAGCATAGTCATCCGCGGGAAGGGTGTTTTTGTCAAACTACAACATAAAATATATTTTTATGTCCTTGGAAACAGTAGATGGATATTTTGGTCATTTAATGGCACGTGCATGGTTATGGTTATGGTTATGGTATGCCACTAATGCTATACAATAGAAATAGAGACACAACCGTAGGGGTTGGGCATGGGGCGTGGCGTGGGTGGGGTGTTTAGGATTGTGGCAATTGTGAGTTAGGTTGCCCCAAGTGGGACCCATTCAAAACCCCCTTTTGTGCGTGACACTATGTGTACTGTGCCGTATACTCCTTCCGTATACGGCCACTTTCTCTCTCACCTTTTTTCGATTTTGTTTTGGTAATAATAATTATTATCCCATCTCAATTATTTTATATATTTTCTTTCATTTCATAATTAGACTGCTTTTCTTTTTTTTTCTACAGAGAAAAAGCTGAAGACTTGATCAGCATAAAGCTGTCTATTTAATTTTGACCTTATCCCATCAAATTCCTGTTTTCTGCCCTTTTTTTTGTTTCTTTTTTCTTTTTTTCTTTTGGATTGAAACGATATTTATTATCCTTTTACTTAAATCTATATTGCTAGAAGTTTCACTCACTTGCATGGGTGTCTATATTTATTATTTATATATTATATGATTAATTAAATCGGATTTCAAAAAAAAATTTTGTATTGGAGACGAACATAATCCAGTTATCAATGTAATTAAATCGAATTTCAAGAATTTTCTCTATTGGAGATGGGCATAATCCAATCATCAATTTAATGGAAAATTGCAATTATTAAAGTGTTTACTTTTTTGTTTTTTTTAAAGAGAAACATACTGAATCATATTTGGGTTACTTTGGTCCATTATTGAAGGTATGTTATTTTCTAGTCTTAGAGAGAAATGTAAAAAAGATAAAATTATACAATATAGATATAATTATGTGTTTTTTCTAAGCTAAATTTATGCATTTTTTTTTCTAAAAGTTTTGCTTGTTAATGAAAAAGTAAAAATATTTAGCTCAAATTACTAGATATAAAAATAACAAAAGAACTCTAGATGCCAAGTTGTTATTTTCTTATTACATATTTTTTTAATATTAATAAATGCATAAATACATTAATAATTTGTTAAAATTTAATTTTCGAAACTTAACCTACATATTGATGATGTTAATTCTGGTAAACTAGGCTTCTGAATCTCGTCCGATGAGATCTTTTGACTAAAAAGATAGAATTGTAAACGTGGGGTACAATATGCAGTGAGATCCTGTAGGGTCTTTTTAACTAGAAAGATAAAATTGTAGACGTGGGACACAACTTGCAACTACTGGACAAATGTTAGACTAGCCAAAATGATCCTTGGCTAAGACTTTTAAATAATTAAGTTAGTATATTGACTTAGAGGTGTTTAGACAGAATAACAGTTAAGAGAGAATGTGAAAACTTACTGTTACTTCAAATGAAAGTAGTATTTATAGTGCTCATTTGAGAATAAAATGACAAGTTTCTCCTTGACATGATCCAAGTAGCATTCCTATAATTAAGGGCAACCTAGGTCTTTTTTACCTAAGCTAGAGCTTTACAAATGGCCGGTTAGCTGAAGAGTAGAACCATACTGCCATTAATGTGGATGGGATATACCATCAAACCAATTAATGCAAATAAACTAATTGTTGAAGCGCATTTAATGCGGACGTGATGGTAGCAGAAGTCGCCATTAATGCTCTTGCCATCTTATCGACCTCATGGTTGATAAAGTTGACCTACAAGGTCGAGATAGGGGACACACTGTGCCTCGTACCATGACTGGAGGATGTTCTATTGGGCCTCCTAATAGGCTTTTGGCTTAATAAGCTGCATAGAGTATAGACCCATCAAGCACATTGGACTTACCCATATTATATATATATTTCATTTACACAAATGGACGCACCCAGAGCTTTTGATGAGTTGAGCTTCTAATGAAAATATGCAGTTCAAACTCTAATTCAAAAATTAAAATTTAGAGTTTTGTCAAAATGTAAATAAAAGGGGACAAAAATGAAGAGAAAATGTTAGGTTAAAAAAAAAAAAGAATTCGAATCGAACAGAACTTAATAAATCACTAAAAGAAATGCAGGCTAATTTCTTATAGCCAATGTTTTAAAAATCGAACCGAATATTGAATCAGCAGCTTTATTGATTACAGGTTCAATCGATTTGATCATCGATTCAATCAGTATGATATCATAATGATACAATAATTATATATTATTTTATAAATTTATATAATATTGCAAAAAATAGAAACATTCTAATAATATAGAAATAAATAAAGAAATTTTCCTTCATATTGTAGTCATTTTTTTCAAATGATTTTTAAGAAAAATGCCATTTCTCAATTAATCAATTGAATGGCCACCCCTTCAAGTTTCAAATTTAATATTTAGCATAATAAAATAAGCTTTTTTTAATATATTAAATTATTAACCTTTTTAAAATTTTTTTAAAAGGGTAGAAAAATATATATAAAAAAATTAAGTAATAACGAACCGGTGAAGAACAGTCAAACCGGTACCGGTTAGATCAGTTCTTGACCAGTTAGCTTATGGTCGGTTTTCATATTTGATTTGAACCGTACCAACCATTAGTTTGGTTTTTAAAACATTGCTTATAGCTTAAATAAATAAAATTACTTCTATTTAATTTAAAGGTAAAACTTAAAAAGCAAAATAATTACCTTAAATTTTATTTTATCTCCAAAAAATCTTGCCTATTTATTCCTTTAACCTCCAATTATTATCCTTTAAAGACAGCCTATCAAGATTAAGACATGACCCAACCCAAACACCTTTACATGATACAAAAGTGGCAATCAAATCTCATTACAATGGCAAATGAAAAAGGTCCAAAATTCTTTTGGTAGTTCTTTTCTGGGTTGTCAAAACTTAGTGCCCATTTGGTTTTGTTCTCACTTTCTCTTTTTATTTTCTTGAAAAAGTGAAAATAAGAAAAAAGTGAAAATAAAAAGTAATTAATTTTTTTTATTTTTATAGATATTTTTATTTTTAAAATATTTTTCAAATATATTTTTCACTCTCTCCTCATTTTCACACCTTATTTTTTTATATTTTTTTTATTTATATACACGCGCACATCAGAAGTCTGGTCAGGCTTGAACTTCTAACCTCCCATATTATGTGGGAGATTTATGTCATTGGGCTACAATAACGTTCAAATACATTTTATGTCAATTTTATCCAATTATTTTATTTTAAACGAAACATTCAAATAATATTTTATTTCCAAACCTAAACTCATAACTAACCTTTCGCTTTTTAAATTCGCTGAAAAGTAAAAAATGAATTTAAAAATATATCCAAATGAGCTTTTAGAATTTTACAAAAACCATTGGCTATGTTTGGTTATATTTTGGAAAAACAATTTTACTTTTTCAAAATATAATCAAACATACAAATTTTTTTCCTTTAAATGCCAAATTTAATTTTCAAAACTCATTATTTCAAAACACATAATTCAAATCCAAACATCACCATTATTTTTATAACTGCGGACAACTCAATGTAATAATACCAAATAATGTGTTTAAATATTTATAATTTTTTATATATTTACACCCAAAATCGAGACAAAAATTTTGGAAATTTAATATATTTGCCACGTGTAATCACCTTTCACGAGGCATGCGAGCCATGGTACCTTTTAATATTTGATTAATTAAGACCGCACGTGGCCGTAAGGCCCCAACATATAGCATCATTTTTTATTTTAATTAATTTTTGTATGATAGTGTTTAGTTATTATTAAATTAGTCATATCCTTATCAGCAAATATATTACTGAATCTAATCTTTTTTGGCACTTTTTCAGAGTGCAAATTCCGATACCAAGAAAGTGGCGTGAGTATCAATACCATCTCTAGTCACCATATATCAAAAGGTGTAAAAAAGCTTATTTGTTTAGTTATGTTTTTTTGAAATAATATTATTTTAAAAAATATAATTAAATATATTTTTATTTTTAAAAATATATATATTCTCTAATATATATTATATATATTTTATTATTTTTTTAATATTAAAAAAATCATTCTATTCCACTTTCTTTTTAAAAAATCTAATAAAAAAAATATTGATTTAACTGTTACAGAAAAAAAAAATATCTCCTTCAAAACTTAAATAAACATACAAAAAAATAATTTTTACATTTTTTAATAATTTATTCTCCCAAAATATACAATAAACACATAATAAAATCAAACACAAAACATAACCAAACAATACCTTAATATTAATCACTTTCAACATTAAATTAATTAATCCGTAGCAAAAATCACTCTAGCTTTGTTTGGTTATATTTTCTCGGAACAATATTATTTTGAAGAAACATAATCAAAAATATCTCAATTTTCTCTCCAAAATACATTGTTCAATATATACATACATATATTATATATATTATTAATTTTTTAATATTAAAAAAAATTACTCAATTTCATTTTCACCCCAAAAATCCAACAAAAAAACATTGATTTGATTGTTACAGTAAAAAATGTTTCCTCCAAAATATAAACAAACATATCAAAAAATAACTTTTACATTTTGCAATAATTTATTCTTCCAAAACACATAATTAAAAAAAAAAAAACATAACCAAACACTACCTCTTATTTTATCGACTTATAATAACTTCTTTGGTGATCGTTCAACTACTCAAATAAACAATTCATTAGGTCCACTATTTTTATATGTGTGAAATTTGGAAATGAATCCTCATAAATAACTGCGTTCATAGGTGATATTACTGATGATTACCCAATCAGTCACTAAATACGAAAATTTAATGAATGGCATGAAACTTACATATAACTCTCTTATCTTTAATATTTTTTGGTGCCCTTCATAAATATAAAATTTCCACTGTTACATGCTGATAGGATAATATCTTAATGCGATTAATCTGTATTTACTTTCGATAAAGTATTATAATGAGATAATTTATTAAATAATAAATTATTGATTTTAAGCAACATATGATGATTAATCAACAATTTAAAGAGTTTATTTTTTGTGTATTTTTAATAAATTAAGATGTATTTGTAGAAACATAGGAGGATTTGTTTGATATGTAAAAGACCCCTTGATGTCACAGCATTGCAAATGATCCTATGATCGTACAAAATTAGGAGAATAATTTTGAAAGAATAATTTTGAATAAAAAAGAAAGAAAGTAGATCTATAGTGATGATATATGTTTGTGTCCTACGCTAAAAGAATTGAGGATATTGAAACAATTTATATATCGTTCTATCTCTTATTATTTTTAAGTGTCTTTTAACATATAAGAACAACTCCCTCTCTATCAAATACATATGGATGGACAATACTTCGGTATAACTTAGAGGGTGTTTGGATGAGTTTATAAGCTTCTCAAAACATCTTGTAAGATATTTAAGAACTTATAAGTTAATAAAAAGTATTTGATATTTTTTTTTAAAAAAAAACTTATAAGATACTAAAATAAGATGTTAGGAATTTATGAGATCTTTTAAAAAAAAGTAAGGAGACTCTAATTTATTTTGAAGATCTTAAGAAGTTATTTATTTTTAACTATTTTAATTACAAAATTATCATTATTAACGTCTTATAAGTTTTAAAATGTTATTTTATTTAAACACTTCAATAATTTATTTTAAAAATAAGATTTAATATTTTATAAGCTCTACAAATATCTTATAAAATGTAGGAACTTATAAAATATTTAAATTAAGTTTAACTAAACACCCTCTTAGTGTACATCTCTGCTAGCAAATTTGATCACTATGTATAAAATTCTAAATAAATTGACTTATTTAAAAGATTTTTTGAAAAATTTATTTTGTGTTTGATATTACATAATTCCACCACGCCCCTCCACGAAACTGATTTTCACGTATTATCTTGTTTATCTAAAAAATAATTAGAGAAAGAATTATTTTAATCCTTGATGACTCAGGTCATCAACAGTCAACTGATTTTATTGTAACAGCCAGAGGACTTTTTTGTCATTCAGAAATAAATAATTGAGAGGCCCATGTGTGAACCGGTCCGATACGGTCAGGTACGGCCTGATTTTTTATGTCGGTTAGCAGTAGCGCCAACGGGGAATATCAACTCTTATTGATTTGGAGCTGTTAATCATGTTTTTTTTGGCTAATAAAGTTAATTAGTGTTGATTAATGATTAGACATGATTATATGCGAGATTAAATGAGGATGTTTGGGATAAGGTGTAAGCATTATAGCCTATTTTGGAATTTTGTCATTTGGCTAAAGTAGTAGATCTAAAAAGTTTATTTATCACCTTTTTAATCATACGCACGTACACTTAAAGTTTCGTTTACTTTGTGATATGAAATATGGAGTAATAAAATAAAATAAAGGAAGAAGAGTGTAATTTTGATAATTTTATATTTTTTAAATTATATTTACTTTGTAAGATTATATGAATAATAAAAGTGGATAATTGTATTGAATATTTACTTTCATGAATTATAATACTGAGATAAATTTTAAAAAATTGAAATTTCCTTAATTAAAATATTTTTTTATTTAGCATAAAGAAATTAATTTTTTCTCAATGCCAATATATCATCTTTACACATGAAAATAAAATATTATAATTCAAAGAATTTAGGGCAATTTTTTTTTCCATTTGGTCATCAATATCGTTACCTCAATTACAATTATCTATATTTATCTTTTAATTATTTTTAATATAAATATATTTTAAAAATATTTTTAAAATATAAAAAAAAATTTATATGTAAATATATTTTTAATTATCTTTTCATTGTTTGATTGGCACTACGACTAAAAGTTCTTTGAAGCTCTGACACTATTTAATCAGTGAATATATTGATGCAATTAATTTTGAATACTTACAATAAATTTATAATTTTCACTCATCATCCTACTTTGACCATTTTGGAGATTTTGAATAAATTAAAGATGATTTTTTGAGAAAATCAAGGTACTTTTAAACCCTTATTTTTTTTAAAATTTTTTTGATATAATTATCTTTCAAAAACCTCCATATTTGTATGCCAAATCAAGGGTGAATCGTTTCCTTTTCCCCTTAAAAATGCACAAACAAAATCACACGAAGGTAAAATAACGACAAGCACTAAGGTAATCACTAATCATGGTTAGCAAGTTAGAATCTTACAATTGATAATATCCACTAATGACCTAAATATGTTTGAATCTTCTTAAATTCAGAATATTTTTCCGTTATAATAAAAAATACAAAAATCCCATTTTTTTAAAAATCAAACAAAATATATTACTTTACCATATATATATATATATATATTATAAAATTATTATTACTAACAACTCTCAAAACAGCTCGACACAGTCTTAAAATAAAATTTTACATCATCAACGCTTGAAAAACTGCTAAAATAATTTGACACAAAATTTGTCAACATTATCACAAGAGCACAATCCCAATCAATCAAAACTCCACAAAATATTTCCCCCCCTGCATTGTGAGAAGAGATCCAAACATCTTCCAAAATTTTCCATGCTATCACTTTAAAAGAAAGTGTTTCTAAGACCATGTTATGAAAACACCCTCAGGAAGCCAAATTGATTATTTGTTCCCCCAAAGTTAGGTGGGCACACAAGGCTTGTCTTTGCAACATTATGCAAACAAATACCAACAAATTTAACTGAAATGTGAGGCTAAAAGAAAGCGGTGGCTGTGTCTGGAGCAAGTTTGGTTATTTCAAGAGGGTTTTTTGTCAATTAGTTCATATTTGTACACTGCAGGAACATGGCTGATGATGGACAATCACATGTGTTGTTTTTCTGTTTGTTTGGGAGGCGAAGACCAGTTGGGTTCTTTCATTATTTTTCATTTTATTTTTTTATTTTTACTTTTTTTAGTCTCTAGATTTCAATTCTTGGGTGGTCCTAAATCCTAAATAGCTAACCCCCACCCCCCAAACTAGAAAAAACAAAAAAAAAACCCACCCACGCACACTCCATCCCTTCTTAAATTTTCCAACTAACACAACACGCATAAATTTATAGTCCAACCCTATGTTCTCATTTATATATGGCTTGTGGGAGATATGTAAGGGTACATCAACATTGTGCCCTTGTCCTAAATTTGTGTTAAATCTAACATACAGATATATGCACATATTCTACCGACTTACTTTCTTATTCTATTCAATAATAAAATATGCTATCATGCAGCAATAAAATGAGATTCTATCTTCCAACCATTTTACTTCTTTTGGTAGGTTATTTATTGATTTGTGTCTTCAATGCAATTCTGAGAGCTGCCACATATCACCACTGCATTAATCATTACTTGAGGGAAGAAACAACAAAACAGAGTTGAAAAATTCATTTTAAAAACTTTCATGTATAATACAAGTTTGTTATGATGTGAAAGAGAGTTCACTGTCCGATCTAAAATAATTGATGGACAGAACGAGAGATGGCAAGTCACTTTCTTGTAAATGTCAAGTAAGGAAAAATTAAGAAATGAATACTGCATGTTAGACAAGTCCCACATGAATTCAAGTAATATGTAATTAGAGATAGTCAGAAATTAACCCAAAAAAAAAATAAAAATTAGAACCCATCACATTTTGAAGCAAAAGACTTACATTATAAGCTGGCAAATCCGCATGTAGAGTGCGATTTGTCATGGGGCAACCACTGCCAGCCCAAATCTGTGTACATGCTGGGACACTCATCCACAATATCATACATTACAATAAACAGCATAATATTTTCAATTAATTTGGGTCAAGGCTGAATAAATCATTTCCCAATATTACTTTCTTTTTTTGTAAATAAAGATCAGCCCTATCAGCAATTAGGTCAATGAGAAAACAAAATCTCCGGAATTATTTCATCCTTAGCATCCAGTGTGCAGACCCAAATCATTGGATATCTGCTTCATTCAACTACAGCTAAGTCGTGGGGCGGGTAACATATGAGGATAATAAGAACCACAAAATGAATCTCAACCAAATATATCAGTTTGGATGACAACACATGCTACTGGCAAAATATCAAGTCTGGTACAAAATAATTCTTTCAGTCTTCTCCATGACCTATGCTAAGAATTAACCCAGAAGATAAATAAGACCTCTATGATCTATCGTGTAAATGTAGTCTCAAATCACCTATGTATCTGTCTTGTTAACTACAACAGCAGTATATCTGCATATCATACACACTAGTCAATTAAAACACTTAAAACTATGCATTTCTGGAATAACTGAATTTCATCTCGGTAACCATCCTAATAATTTGCAGCAGCTCAGAAAAACTTCTAATGAATCGTTGCCTTTTTTTGTAGTCTTGCAATACAGTCTCCAAATTGTGCTGTAGGGTACAGTTTTCTACTGTTCTCCAAATCAAAAACAAGAGGAGAAATTCAACTCATGCCTGGACAATTGAGAAGGCCAGCGAGATGTGTGTACCATCATTCTTTTATGTGCGCATAAATTAAAAGGAATTGACAACAACAATATGATACTCGTCGCCCATTTCTTCATGTAATCAACTTCTTCCATTTGCTGAAAGAAAAGAATTTGCATTTGCTTAACTTAGGAAAAGCCATAAATGATTTGACAGGAAAACTGATGTAGTATAGGCCCCCAGTGTAGCATAAGAGGTAAAATACTGATGCAACAAATCTAAAGACATCAAATCCCACTGAAATATCACCTAATAAGGGCTCAACATATGCTCAAAATGGAATATCGAACAATTAGCAGCTTCAAAAATAGGGGCAATGCAACAAAGAGTAGGGAAGATAATAGCTAGCGCTGTTCTACTAATCTAGAGGATTTGATACATTTTAGTACAATGTGAGTGGTTTGGCGGAGCATGAAGCTAACTGAGTATGTTCAACTTCAGTACAAGAGAAATGTTTATCAAACTCCAATGTTGAATTTCCTAATAAGAGAAGCAGGTGGTAGTGTGTGTATGTCTAGGTGAGTGGTTATCTGTGCTAACGATTAAGAATTACACCATGTCCACTCCGCCCTTCCCACAACAGGCAACACACACGCACGAAAAAACAAAAAAGGAAAGAAAGAAAGAAAAAAGAAAAGAGAAAAAAAGTCCACATCTTTAACAAGCAACAGTAATGCAATTAGTGGTCTGGGGACCTCCTAGCATCCTCTTTTAGCTTGAGCGAAGATTCTGCTGGCCAACAAACCCTTGCATTTATTTTGATCAATGCTTTTGCAAAAGGTCGAATATCACCAAGGAAAGATATTTTACATGATTCACCATATCCAAATAGGAAATATCTTTCAATATGAATAAATCCATTAGGCTACTGAGTGCATAAAAACTCCAGGAATTTATGATGTAGAGGTAGGTTTAAAGAAGTTCAACACAAAGGATTTATCTAGTGATGAAGAAATTGCTTTAAGTGCACTTGAAAGCATCCAAAACTAATATAAATCATGCGAAGCTTAGTTCACCCATGAATCATACCAGTGTTGAAAAAAATAGCATCCAAAACAATATAATGTGTCTGAATTTTATACAAGCTGCTGGGGAGAGTTGGTATGTACCATCACGATAAGAGTCTTCCAAATAGAATGCCACTGCAGACAATCGCGCCAAACCACTTATTGGATACAAATCTGATGATAAGAAAAAAGGGAAAGAGACTTGAGCAGTTTCTAAAAATTTTAGTACATCAGAGCAAACAATGCATACATCAATTTCCATTATTTTCAAAATGGCATCTGCTAAGAAGTCCAGAAAATAATCTGAAAGTTAAGCATCCATGAGCTTAAGCCTTCATTGATTGATTGATTGATTCCTTGATAATACCTACCCCCCTCCTCCCCCTCCAAATATAGAACAAGTACGTAATAAAAATAATTGTAAGGGATCACATGTTTAAGTACCCACTTTCTGTTGCAATCGGCACGACTCGAAAGGTCAACTGTTAATATCTGCCAGGCTAACTGTGCAGATGCAGCACCTAAGAATGTGTAATATGGCCATTCTGTTCCAACCATCACAACAACAAATGATTAAAGAAGCCTAAACGTCACACTGCAAAAAGGACATAGAAGTAAACCCAAAGAGATGGATGGTTACTACCACAAGTATGTAGTACAGAGAGGGAAAAACAAAACATACCAAGATTGGCATTAAACCCACTAAGAGCAAGGCTACCAATGCATGCCAATCCAAATCCAGTGACCCATTCTTTGGTTGAATCCCCAAATTTCAAGGCCGTTGATTTGACACCCACTTTCACATCGTCTTCTTTGTCCTGAATGCACAATTATCACATATTCAATGGCCCCAGTCTAATTATGCATCATTCCTATTATTGCATGCTTGACATTACATCATTGAGAGAACAGGATGCCAAACATCATAATCTTTTGCAAAAACCCAACTTAAAGGATTTCATGATCAGCGTTCAGCCTGAGATACTTTGCATTTCAAGTGCAAAATACTTTTTGTGATGGAAGCCAAAAGCACCTTAGCTGGTTTCCTCTTACATAAGCAAGAGGTAGAGCAGAGTCCATGGTGATGTGGCCCAGTTGGTCGCTGATCATATTCAAATCTATGGGGATTAATAAAACCAGAGAAGGACATCGTAAGTAAGTCCATTTTCAGTTCTGCCAGAAATTGTATTCATTATCAAGGAGCTGATGATTGTTTCCCCAAGAGAGGCATAAGAATTGTGTTGGGGGAGGGGGGAAACTTTTAAAAAAGAATTTAATAACAAAAAAAATCACCATCAGGAGGTCATCATATGGCACTGTTGCCAAAACTTTAGTGAAGCCAAGTGTATTACATATTATTTCATTCACAAGGCAAATCCCAATGAATCTTATCATTGTCTCGTTCTTAAAGTATGGTTATAATTATGTATGCCCAGTGGCCATTGGCCCAACGGTATAAGTCTAGCACATAAAGTGTGACATTGGGAAATTGAACACAGCGGACACCAGGCGGGCATGTGCACAAATAAAAAAGATGGTTATAATTATGTTTGCCTCTGAATTTATATTATGATCCAGGAGACTAGAAAATGCCAAGAGAACTCTATACCTGATGTGCATAAATCGTATCATATACAAGTGTCCAAAATACCCCAGAAGCATAAAGAGGGAGTACAACTGCAGGATCAAGGCTTCCTTTAACAGCAGCCCAACCAAGTAAAGCACCCCAGTTAAATGTCAAACCAAGGTAGGCCTGAGGCTGCACCAACGTAAATAGAGGTAGCTAATTTAACCAAATGTTCCTCAGAAATATATAGATGGACACATCTTTCTTGGTATTTGTGTGTCTGCAAGCCTTTGTGTCTCAAGACAAACTTAGAGGAGGAATATAAGAGGGAATTAGGTAAATGGAAAAATATAAAGAGTATAAATAGGAATGAAGGTCAATATTCATTACCCAAAACGTCAGTCTCTTCATCAGAGGGTATGAAAAGACAAGCAGCAAAGATGAAGCTCCCAGAACACGGCTGCAATTACTTGACAAGTCAATCTATAAACAATTGACATAGACATTTTATTCATTTCAAAAATTCAAAATCTGAACATTCCCTCTATTTCCTGGAAGAATGATATCCAACAGGAGTTCCCTACCCACCCAGAAAAACACCCCTTTCTAGAAAGTAAGCCAAAACAAATTCCAAGTAGTTAAGGACACTTCCTCTTTCCCCAACTTTTGTGTTCAGTATATTTTCTTTCAGTCTTGCTTCTAGTACTCTGCTGTCATAATTCATTTGACAACTGATATCTTGGCGGGTTCATAAAGAACAGTTCATGCACTTATATATGCAACTTCTATACCAGCTTCATATCTTCTCCATGTTCTCAAAGAATTTCATGATGCATATTTAACGGGCATTAGATAAGAAAAGGAGAATATCAGATGCACACATTGCAGCATCACTGATTAAACCAAAATCTTTTGACATATGAGTATCGTTTTCTTTTCATATCTTTCAGTTTGATCAATGCTGTTGAGTAACATATACATGCGTTCATTGCAACAGTGAAATTTCATAACAATAAGTAGTTATGAAATATAAACAATTTCCTAGAGTTGCCACACAAAGCGTGTGCCAGGTAGGTAATTTTCTATACCAGAGTATTAACTGAAAATTCTTTCTGTATTAGAACATTTCATATCTGCAAGTTCGGTTTGACATCTCATATAGCCAAGTAAAACAGCAAGAATAATGGAAGTAGCAAATAGGAACATTGACAACTAAAGTATTTGCTATAAAAGAAATCTAGATATGATGATGAATAGATGGTATTACAGACAACTAATAATACAAAATAAAAAATGATAAAAATTTGTCTAATGTACACTTTAGCTTGATGGTAAGGTCTATAAACCAGCCAGATCTACGGATGCCATTACCAGATCGTCCTAGTCTAGATGTTGAAAACCTAATAGTCCTAGTCTAGATTCTAATGGTGTTTATTATTAATATTCCCTAGACATGAATATTGATAGACAGAAGCTTGAAAATTTACACTGATTGAGGATGTTGCCAGGGAGGATAGGGTGAAAATTCTTTTTATTGCATGTTTTTTTTACTTAAATTTTCGGTTGAATATGAACTACTAATGTTGTTCCATGCTACTTTTTAACTATAAGTTAATCGTTTGTTTAGATTCTAGATTGAATTTATTCAATCGATGTCTTTTCATGTTAATTTCTATTTGATCTTTGGACTGGTTTGAATATGTTTTCATAAAATTTTCAATTGGATGAAGATTGATTTAGATAACTTATTTTTTGTTAGATATTTTTTTAGTTAAGGTTTGAAAGAAGCACATAATTAATGTTGGAAGCAAAGAGCAACTCATTCAAGGAATGCCTACAGTAATTGGAATAAAGAATGAACACAAACCTAAAATTGTTCAGTTGCAGAAGAATACCCAATCCCAAAAGCAATTGGAAGCCAAGAAAGCAAAGTCCTCGAAATGGTGTCAGAACACCACTAGCAATGGGCCTCAACCTTGTCCTCTCCACCTACACCACATTAAGCTATCAGAAATACAAAATAAAACAATCATTATGAGGAAGAAGGATGCAAATTAAAACTTGAAAGAAGGAATCATGTGATGAAACAGCTAAAGATATTAGGATCTCCTTCCTCCTTTGGTGCACCATCACTCCCATCCCCAAGGTCTAATGGAAAATTCAACCAAAAGAAATGGCAAAACTAGAAACAACAAAATAGTTACTGATTAGCTTGGTACCACCCACAACTCAGGGCATCAAGGTGAAAGCATGTGAGGTTATTTGCCCATGTCATGGGTACATAAAAATACATAATATGCAAAGTAGAAAGTTTATTACCTTAGTATCGATATCCCGATCAAGTAGATCGTTAATAGTGCACCCTGCACCACGCAAAAGCAACGCCCCTGTACCAAAAAGCATCATCATCTTAACATCAGGAAGGCTCCCTGGAGTTGCTGCCATTGTAATTGACCTAGAACCAAAAACAATCATATGTGTGAATATCCTAATTTTCATGATTAAAATACACTACTTTTATAAAGGCTTCCACTGGGTCTTGGATTTCACGGAGGAAAACCCTAGGTAAATTAATTTTCTTTGTTTGGTCTTAAAGCAAAAAAACAAATAAACCTTTGTTGATTATTTTTCTATTTTTTTTTCTCACTATATTGAAACACAAAAAGGTATTTTTAAAATCAATTATAATTGCTTTATTAGTCTACATTGAATCACACCCAGATTGCCCCACCTATCCTCTTGAGAAGAGGTTTTGTTTCAAACCCCAATTCAAAAGGGAGGAGTAAACCATGTTATGTACGAAACCATGTTATGTACGATGGATGATACACATCTCAGGGTCAAGGCATATTGAACTATCAACTATCCATGTGGCTGGGAGTTCACAATTCAGCATTTGAATCATCAGAGACGCGCCATACCACAAAGCTGCGAGTCTCCCACTGGGCGCACTATGCTGAGGGAAGTCCCATCCCTCTTTTTACCCTTTTTGCTCCCAATCCAGACAAGTTGAGACAAAATACCATGAAGACCAGTTTTCATATACTTCTCTTTAGCTTTTCACCTTCCTATTTACTCTACTAGCTAGATTAAGATGGAAACAGGGGTAAATGGAGAAGCAAATCAGAAAACCAAAAGGACATCTCCATTTAATCAAATGTCAAGCCATTCAGGAAAAAAAAAAAAAAAAGTGCACGCAAATTTCACATAACATGATAACAACACGAATTACGAACCTCAAAATTAAACAAATGAATCAACTTACCACATACATGGCCAAGCCAGAAGCCAAGTACCAATCGGCTTGTCAAGCCGAGCAAGGCGCGCGTAGGGCTGTGCTTTTTCCGGTAAATAAACATCGATCCACGAACGATCATTGCCTTCACTGCGTTTCGCCCCTTTTTCATCAGATGCTACAGTAGAAAAGCAACAGCTCTGAAGAAGTTCGCAATAGGCGCCAATTGATCCGATTGAATTGTTGGAACTGTAGCACTGATTTTTGGAGTGAAAATTCCCCGACAAGTCGAGAAGATGGTACAAGTGACGGGGAGAATGATGATAATTATTAGGGTTGGAGAGTGGGGAAGAGTGGAAATAGGAGTCTGCAGCAGAGAGAAAAGAGCTGCAGCGGCGTAGACTTTGGAGGCTCCGACTGATACGGGAGAGGCGATAGAATGCCATCGTCAGTGAGTAGTGAAGCAGCAGCCGGCTCTTACCCTATTTGGACATGCTCCTTCAATTCCTCATCAGAGGGCAGCAGCCACCATTTCACTCTCTTTCTTTTTCTTTATTTAGTTTTTAAGAGAGCACGTGAAAAATTATTTTTTCAATAAATTAATAATTTTTTATTTTTAAATTAAATAAATTAAAATATAAATTACACATAAAATATATAAAATATATCATATATATATATATTCTAAATTCTATATAATAAGAGTGATAAATACCACTTAAATTACAAGCAGAATCCATTTCTCTCTTTTTTTTGCTCTTTCTTCATTCATTCTCATACAACCTTTCCTTTTCTTTTTATATGTCTAATTTAAGTTTATATGTGGTAATAAAATCTTCTTATCAGTTATACCCATCGTATATTCTTCTGTTATATTTTTAAGTGATATATTAAAATACTCTCCATTTTATTTTTTAATTATTATTAATTATAATTTGTGCAATAATTATAATTTGCTATTGATTCACTCTATATCTCACTATTATAATTCTACCATAACTTTATTAATGTAAAATTTGAATAAATATAATAAAATTAATAAAAAAAAAACAGTATCTATATCTATACTACATAAAAAAGAAAGGCTCTTTACACACTTAAAGTAGTGGTTACGTCGTGCTACACAAAATTTTACTTTACGAATTATACTCTTAATTTTTAATTTAATTTCAAAAGTGAATTTATCACTTAATTTAATATTAAAAATATAAATAATATAGTGAAAATATAATAACAAAATTTATGGAATGTATAGATAGATATATTTAACAATTTAAACTTTTGATGTAGAGATAATTTGATAAATATGAGTTTATATTAATGAATTATCATTAAAATTATGTTATTGATGTGATTATCATTAAACTATTGTAAACTATTGTATGCTATTGATGTAGAGACAGTTTTAAACTATTGTATGCTATTGTTGTAATTATTATTAAAATTATGTTATTACTAATGTATACTGTAAAAAATTTTGTATTTTCTTTATTAATATAATTTAGCATTAATAATATGATAAATTAATATGCACACAAGAACAGTGTGCCATGATGACTAGTTATAAAAAAAAAATGTTTGTTTTCCCTTTACAATTGAAGTTATTTCGGCACTTTTACAAATTTTGCTCTTTAGTTTTTTTATAAAATTATGCACTTTTAAGTAGTTCTTATATTAATTTTTAGGTGTACCAATTTATCCTTTTACATATTTATACATTCAATGAAAATGATCCATGTACTTAAAAATTTTGGGAATATTTGGTTATGTTTTTTGTGTGATTTTATTATATGTTTTAGGAGAATGAATTATTGAAAAATGTGACAGTTATTTTTGGTATGTTTATTTATGTTTTGGGGAAGATAATTTTTTTTTTTTTACTATAGCAGTCATATCAATTTTTTTTATTGAATTTTTGAGATGAAAATGGAATTGAGTGATTTTTTTAATATTAAAATAATAAAATATATATAATATATATGTATATATTAAAAAATATGCATTTTAGAGAAAAAATGAGAATATATTTGATTATACTTCCCCAAAATATTATTATTTTGAGAAAACATAACCAAACATTTGCCTTGTTATTTATCCTTACTGTTTCTCCATATCTTAACTCCAAGCAAAGTCTCTATTACCATTCTCCAATTTATCTCACTGATAAATTTTTATTTTATCTGAAAGAACCAAACAAATTTCTTTATTTGAAGGTAAAAATAAAATATCTATACTTTGATTCAATTTTACTTAAAAAAAAAAAGGAATACGAAGAAAAAGCGGTCATCAACCCATCCATACCACTTTCATTATATATTGGTTGGATATTATTGGGAATAAAAATATATTATCATATTTTTATTTGTATTATTTGTTAAATTGAGTTTTTTTTTTCATTGTTTGTCACTACACTTAATCCTTAAGACAATATTTGATTGTATTTTACCAAAACAAATTTATTTCAGCAAAACACAACAAGACATGCTTTTGTTTTGCCTCCGAAACAATAACTGCAAAGTCCCCCCAAACCCCTCAAATACTTTTCATATTCTCCAAAGCCACTCTCTTCATCCAATCATTACATATGTATATATTAATTATATTTCATTATTATTCATAAAATAAAAAATATTATTAAATTTCATTTTCACTTCAATCACCCTACAAATAAATATTGATTTGATTATTATAGTAAAAGATATTCTTTCCAAAAATATAAACAAACACACCAAACTCTCAAAAATATTTTTCCCAAAATATAAGTACAAATCTATCACATTTCCGAATACCGCTTTCACATTCTTCAATCCCACTATCAAAATTTATTTTCCTAAAATGTA
>JACGDI010005864.1:140063-200350 GCA_014898725.1 Jacaranda copaia
AAATAAAGTAAATTATTAATATATATAATTATTTAATTAATATATAAAAAATATTAAAAAATAGAAAAAAACTCATGAGCCAGCTCATGAGCTTTCGAGCATTCATGAATGAGCTTGAGCTCGGCTCATCAAGAAGCTCGAGCTTGAGTTGAGCTCGACTTGAGCCGGTTCATGAAGTTCATGAGCCGGTTTAACTCATCTTATACCCCTAGTGGACACTGATGCCACTCGACATGTGTGCTCAAATAAAAGCTTATTTTCAACATATGAGAATGCAAAGAATGAGAACTTGTTTATGGGAAACTTTTCAACTTTCAAAGTGTATGGAGTTGGAAAAATGGTGCTCAAAATGACCTCTGGGAAAGAGCTAACTCTCAATAATGTGTTTCATGTGCTAGATATAATAAGAAGAAATTTAGTGTCAGGTCCTATGCTTAGTAAGAATGGATTTAGACTAATTTTTGAATCTGACAAATTTGTACTTACAAAAACAATTGTGTATGTCAGAAAAGAATATTTAAGTGATGGCCTTTTTAAAATGATTGTAATGACCATCATACCCCAAAATGTACCGGAAGTTGTTATTAATGGAAATAAAGTAAATTCGGCTTACTTGTTGGAGTTTCTAGATTTATGGCATCATAGACTAGAGCATGTAAATTTTGGTACTTTAAGTAAACTAGCTAAAAGTGGGATTCAACCAAAATTGGATTTTGACACAAAAACTAAGTGTGAAATTTGCGTTGAGGCAAAATTGACAAAAACTCCTTTTAAGGCAATAGAAAGAAACATTGAACCATTGACTTTAATTCACGCAGATAGATGTGACTTAAAAATGGTGCAATCAAGAGGTGGAAAAAAATATTTTATAACTTTCATAGATGATTGCACAAGATATTGCCATGTTTATCTACTTTCTAGCAAAAATGAAGCTATTGAAGTATTTAAACATTACAAGAATGAGGTTGAGAATCAACTTGGAAAGAAAATAAAAATACTAATAAGTGATAGAAGTGATGAATATGTTCATCCATTTAAAGAGTTTTGTGTTGAACATGGAATAATTCACTAAGTAACTACACCTTATGTACCACAATCAAATAGTATTATTGACCGCAAAAATCAAACTTAAAAGAAATGATGAACGCATTGTTGATTAATGCAGGGGCACCTCAAAACATATAGGGAGAGGTAGTATTAACTACACATCATTTACTTAATAAGATATCCCACAAGAAATTACAAAAAACACCATATGATGCATGGAAAGGACACCTACCATTTTATTAATATCTTCGAGTGTGGGGGTGTCTAGCTAATATAGGAGTTCCACCTCCTAAAATGGTCAAAATAGGACCTAAGATAGTAGATAGAATTTTTATTGGTTATGCACAATATAGTGCTGCCTATTAGTTCCTTGTAAATAAATATGATATTGATGATATTCAAGTTAATACAATAATCGAGTCGAGGAATGCAAGCTTCTTTGAAGAAATATTCCCATGGAAAAAGGAAGAAGGATGAGTAATATTTAAAAGACCTTGAGAAGTTCAAGAGTTGAGTAAAGAGGACTTTGAGTCGAGTAAAGAGGACTTTAAGCCGAGATGTATCAAAAGAGCTAGAACGGCTAAATCCTTAAGACCTAACTTCTTGACATACATATTAGAAAGTGAACTACGGACGTTTATTGAAGCTATGACCACCCCTGAAGCTTCTTTATGGAAGGAGAAATAGAGTCCATCATGCATAATCATACTTGGGAACTAGTTGATTTACCTCCTAAAAATAAACCCTTAGGGTATAAATAAATTTTTAAGAGGAAAATGAAAGTTGATGGTACGATAGACAAGTACAAGGCAAGGCTAGTAGTCAAAGGGTATTGACAGAAGGAAGATCTTGACTACTTTGATATGTACTCGCAGTGGCTAGAATAATTCCTATTAGATTATTAATTACCTTTGTTGCTATTAATAATTTCGAGATACATCAAATGGATGTAAAGACCGCATTTTTAAATGGTGATCTCGATGAGGAAATTTATACGGAACAACCTGAAGGGTTTGTGGTTCCAAGCTAAGAGAAGAAAGTACATAAACTAATTAAATCGTTATACAGTTTAAAACAAGCACCTAAACAATGACATCTTAAATTTGATCATGTGATGATAACTAATGGCTTCAAGATTAATGAGTGTGACAAGTGTGTGTATATATTAGAGATACATCAATTGAATATATCATTGTATGTTTATATGCAAATGATATATTAATCATAGGAAGCAACAGTGACATAATCAAAGAGACAAAGAAATTGCTAAGTCGCAATTTCGATATGAAAGATATGGGCTTTGCTGATGTCATACTTGGAATTAAAATTATAAGAACACATGATGGGATAGCATTAACACAATCTCATTATATTGAGTAAGTGTTACAAAAGTTTCTAGATCCCGCTAGCAGTCTAGTGAAAACATCAATAGATGTAAACCAACAGCTTACCAAGAACAAAGATGAAGGAAAGGCTTAAGTGAGTACGCACGTATAATTGGAAGCCTCATGTATATAATGAACTGCACGAGACTAGATATTGCATATGCAGTTCGTAAGCTAAGTGGATATACAAGCAACTATGGATAAGAGCATTGAAATGCTATTGTCAGAGTACTAAAGTACTTAAAACACACCACGAAGTATGCGTTGCACTATACCAAATATCCAGCTGTATTTTGAGGGATATAGTAATGCCAATTGAATATCTAATTCAAATGAGTCCAAGTCTATGAGTGGATATGCGTTCACTCTAGGTGGAGCTCCCATATCATGGAAATCCTCGAAGTAAACATGCATAGCTCGATCAACGATGAAATCGAAGTTCATTGCATTAGATAAAGTAGGTGAGGAAATGGAATGATTATGCTAATTTTTAGAAAATATTCCAAATTGGACAAAACTTGTGCCGGCAATTTGCATCCACTATTATAGCCAATCTGCCATTGGAAGGACACAAAGTATTATGTATAACGGCAAGTCTCGGCACATACGGAGGAGACATAATACCATTAGACAACTGCTCTCTAGTAGAGTTATCTCAATCGACTATGTGAAGTCTAAAGATAATCTCGTGGATCTGCTAACCAAAGGTGTCAATAGAGAGCAAGTGAATAAATCATTAAAGGGAATGGGTTTGAAGCCTTTAAATAACTGAGTCCTACAAAATAAGTTCAAAGGGAAAAGCAAGTTATGCCACTGTGACTCAATGTAGAAGCACTGTGGGGGGCCACAACCCTCTAGCCCATTTTGTTGATAAGCAGATAATGCATCCCACAAAAGGTTTAGAGTAAGTATTGCTTTTAATGACACTCATATCTTGACATTTCCAGTGGGGGTGTAGTAGTAACCTCTTAATGAGAAGTCACATATGTGAGTAAGGATTGGGCTGATCCTATGATAATTTGTAAGGCTGAATTCTCAAAGTAGTACTCATGAATACTAAGAATTGTTCAGGGTTGAAATGAACATAACAATTAAACCATAAAACTAACTATTGAGTGGTGCAGTGTGCACTATTATTGTCTTGGTGTACACAAAAGTCGAATATTTCATGACATCATGTTCACTAATTGGCAAGTGTATCCAATAGTGCTCACTAAGGAAGGTTCAAAGCCAAAAGCTACTTGTCCTGACGCAATATCACTTGAGCTGAACCTCGATCATGCAATTATATTCATGAGCATATTTGTTAGACTATTTGCTCATTCATGTGGGGGATTATTAGAATTTTAGTATGCAAATAAATTAATTAATCTCGTTGAGGAAATATTTTAGCGTCAAAATTAATGAGATGTTGAATGAGCAAATTGAGCAAAAGAGTTAGCTATGTGCTAAAATTATTAAGACATGGGAATGAATGGATAGTGTATACAAAATAATTCAAAAATTTTAATAATAATTATTCTATGTAATTATTGTTTGAATTATTTTAAATTTTGAATTTTGAAGACTGAAATTAATTCTTTCAACAATCATATCCAATTCGCTTACCTTTATTTAGTCTGACAGAATTAGGAACATATCTTATAGGGATAGACACATACCTTATAGGAATATGTATTTTAATCCTTTAAATGGAGGTGTTGTCTAGTGTCAAGTAAACAGAAGTGTTGTCTAATTATAATAGATAAATTGAAAGTATTAAAATGAAATATAGAAGTAAATAAATAACCAATGAAATTTTTTCAATTAAATTAAAAAATTCAAAATTGTAAAAATTTGATATTTGGCCAAAATTGCATAATTGTGGGTCCCACAACATTGTACTATATGTAATAGTATAGATGTGTATACATATGTGTGCATAATATATGTGTATATATGTATAAATGTGTATGTATACATGTATCTATATACATATCATATTTATATAAATATATATGTGTACACTTATCCATGTTTACTAAAATTCCTTCCAACATGATAAAAAAATGCCACATCAATTAGAAATTTGCCACATAAGCAAAATCCCCAATTTTAAAACCTTTTAGAGCACCATGTTAGTAATTTCTGGTCAATTTTTGAAATTTTGGCAAAATAATGACTAAATGTGTTAATTTTTTCATACTTATATAACCAACTTTTTAATTGTATAAATTATAGGACGACATTGAAAATCGGGTAAATTTATATAGGACGAAAAAATTAATTTTCTCTCAATCATAATATTCTAACAAACTTTAATTATATATTTAAAAATATAGCCAAACAAATAAAAACAAATCCATTCTTATAATGCATTAGGAAAGTTTATATATGACCGTTATTCTAACCATATATTAGTGACGTTACATTTAAATAAAAATTCAAAGGCTTGATTGGGAAATAAAAATTCAAAGGCTTGCTTGCTTCCCAATCAAGCTTCACTTCGAAAAGAAAACTAGTACGATTCCTACCTCTCGCAGCCACTTTCTTCTTTAGTTTCAGCTAGTGTTCGTTTGGTTAAAAAATTATTTTTAAAAAAAAAAATATATTTTATTAATTTTAAAATAATAATAAATATTTTATATTAAATTAAATTTAAATTTAATTGATATAGTAATAAAATAATAAAATAAATTAAAAAAAAGGGTGTGTTAAAAATGAAAAAGGGTATTAAAAATAAAAACAAACGGCGCCAAGGTTCTTACACTTCCGCGGTCCCACTACTCCACTCGCCCTATTGGCATTTGGCACCAGTACCCCGCTTCTGACACCGTACCCTCCCTTCCGTACCATCACGCTCTAAACCTCTTTTCTCTTCAAAATCAGAATTTCGAAAAAGAAATCAAATCATCCGCAAGAAATGCCTCCCAAAGGAAACCAGAATCGCTCGAAAACAAGAAACAAACACCCGAAAAAGAGTAAAGAACCAATCGCCAACGCTATGGCGAACTGTGTTTTCCCGCAAGACATCATGCTCTGCATCCTCACACGCCTTCCGGTGAAATCGCTTCTCCGCTTCAAGTCAGTTTGCAAGCCCTGGTGCAAGCTTTTTGCCACCCCAAAGTTCATGAAAATGCACCACGATCAGTTTTCTGATGACCCAGAAAACCAAGCTTTTGTTGTGTACAGTCTCTCAGCATACCATGATCACACCATGTCTCTGTTCAGGATTGAGTCCGATGAGAAGAAACCCACGAATCTCGACCACCCATATCCTGAAGTTTTATTCAGGATGGATTTTGTGGGGTGTTGCAATGGCTTGCTATGCATGGGTTGCCCACCACTTGGCCAGGGCATTGTTCTGTGGAACCCTGCTACGAAGCTGTCGAAGTTTGTTCGACTTTCGAAGGTGGATTTTGGGTCTATTGAGAAGGTTTCGCTTGGGTTTGGGTATGATTCCGAGGGCGGTGATTTTAAGGTGGTGAGAATTGTTTGTTTGCGAAACAACAAGAGAGGAAAGAAGATGGGTCTTGGGGTTGAGGTGTACTCTACTAATTCGGATTCTTGGAAAACAATCAAGGTCGATTTTCAGTTTACTGTGTTGTGGACTAAAAATGATGCCATTGTGAATGGAAATCCGTATTGGGTTGCAAAGATTGACAAGCATGAGAGTGTTAAGAGTCGCCTTGGTGAGGTTTTGGTGTTGTTTGATGTGACAAAACTGGTTTTCAAGATTGTGCCTCTCTCAACTCTTGATTTGGAGGAAGGCGCACAGGTACCATTGGTGGACTGGAAGGGTTCTCTTGGTGCTCTTCTGTCTGTTAAAAACAAAGAAGGGGTGGATTGTATTAATGTATGGGTGTTTGATGATGGCCAAAAGATTTGGAGGAAGAATCAAACTTTTGGGCCTATTGAGATGCAAGTGTACAGGTTTCTGCAGTGTTCAAAGAATGGAAAAATTCTGGGGCAGTTCCCAGATGGGAAACTGTTTGTGTTTGATCCTAAGACCGGGTGTGTTAAGGAAATTGTGATTGACGAAGCTCAGCCGCATTCTTTTCAAATTTATGGATATACTGAGAGCTTGGCTCACATTAAAGGAATGGAACAATTGGCAGTGAAAAAGGAGGAGGAGCAAGATGATGAAGAGGAAGAGGGAGGTGATCCCGTGGGGGGGCCAGTAGTTGACATTGAGGGCTTTCTGAGGTCTTACATGCAGCTGAATGGTAATGAGATCATTGGCAATTATCCAATGATATTCTAAAGGTTCAGGGAAACCTAGCTGCTTTTGAACTTTTGTTAATTTTGCGGAGGACATGGCTTTTTAGGAAAGGGTATGGGAAATGGTTACTTATTAATGTTGGAAAGACTAAAGAAGTTTGATGTTGTTGACATTTTGTTATCGTGTCCTAAAGCTAGGATTAGTTACTATGATATCTGATGATCATATTTTGGTGTTGAAGTACCTGTTATGAATGGTGACAGTTTTTGTGAATATTATGAAGCCATGTTTCAGTCAAAACCCTTTCAATTCTCTTATGCTTGTTTTGTCATTGATTGTTGGGTGTTGGGTGAATGGTTGAAATGAGGAAATTATTGCTTGTTTAGTCATTAGTGTTTGCCTGTGATTTGTGCTGTTTTATGACCATCTAGTTTCTTTACCATAGTTTGATTTCTTTTAAAATAAGGATAGTTCCTTTCTTTTTCTTTATCATTTTTCATCTTTGGTGTGGTTTTGCATTGGAAGATGGATGAAGAGCCGAACTCCCCTTCTTTCATTCCATAGGTGCAAGATTATGCCAATTAATATGCAAGTATGTGATCTTAGTGCTTTATTGCTGGTTGGAAACTATAGAAATATGGAAATGTACAGGGTAGTGAAGTGTAAACAATAGAAAATGGCTTGGATGTGGCTTCTGATTGCAGTCATTTTGAGATTGGTCATTCTGTGATCTATATAATGTTTTTGACTAGTTGCAACAAGTGGAAATTTTATGTTCTGACTTTTGTTGTAGACGTAATTTCTATGAGATTGCACCCTAATATTATGTGGTTATGCTCACAAAGATGTGAATTTGATACTAAACTAAATTTCTTAAGGGGCTTCCAATGCTGCGATATACTGTCCCACGAATGTCGTTAGTGTTGTCCTTTCAATGAAAGGTGCTTTGGGAATGAGAGAGGGGTTGAGAGTTTATATGCTGCAACCAAACCTCTTCAAGATGTGGGACAATACCCTATCATAATTATATATAGGTTTCTTTGCACCAGCAATAAGATGGCACCGTCTTTCATGTGATGAGGTTATGCTCACCAAAATGTGAAGTTCTGTGATGAAGAAATGAAGGTGGTGAATGGAGTTTTGTTCCCAAAGGGTTTCAGAAACTCATATGGTTCTATAGCGATTTCGTAGAGTGAACACTGGTGCAGCAGAGTTACTTCTCATGGATGGTTGAAAAGACAAAAAGACAATAATTTGATATTTACAGCACAAAATATTTTACCTCGTGAAAAGACAAACACACAATTCTCTCTCAAAATTATACATTCTTTCATCTCATTCTCCAAAATTACTTTCTCAAAATATATATTTTTTAAACTGCTTGAAACACAACCATACAAACAAGTCTTCAAGACTCCAACATATGTTTTAAAAATCCATCATTTATTTTTGATCTACCTCCAACCTCTCAGATTATAGTTAATAAAAACTTGGGTACTGAAGTTCAAGTAGAAGGAACTAATATTACATATGATAAATGTAATGCATTGGCTTTTTTGATCCCTCCCCTTTCTGTCTCTCTACCAGTTGACTTCGTTGCTTTTTTTTTGCATCTCCTCCACGTCGCTTTGTTTCCTCCACGGTTCACTGCCCGTTGACTTGCTCAAACCTGCTAAGATGGCGGCTTATGGTGCTGTAGTTTCCCTCTTTCAAACTCTGGACATCATCCTGGATTTTGGTGGCCGGCTCCCGATTTCCCATAACAATCTTGCTAGAATTTCTTGAAAATCCTTTGAGAAAAACAGGCAATCAAGAAGCTGTTTATTTTCTTTTTTAGTTCATTTAAAAAAAATAATCTTCTTTTTTAATTCATTTAAGGCCCCATTTGGTTTTATTTTCAAATTCTGTTTTAATTTTTTTTATTATTTGAAAATTAAAACATATCATTTTATACAATTTTTCACTCAATATATTTTTATCTTCATTCTCAACACACATTCCCCAACAATATATATATCTTCTCTCAATAATTTATATAATTTCTCTCTCTCTCTCTCTCGCTCTCTCTCTAACCTATTAAACTCAATATAAGTATTATTTTTTTAATAATGTATTCAAATATAAATTCATTTTCAATTTATTTTTCATAATTGTCTTTTCAAAATTTGAAAATAATGAAAATAAAAAATGAGAATGAAAATAAAACCAAATGAGCCCTCAGTTTCAAAATTTAAAAGTGTGTCTATTACTGTGATTTATATATCTATAAACTCTATGAGATATTATTTTCTAATATAAAATTAAAATGTTATTGATAAAAATCAATTTAAATAACTTTAAAAAATTTATTAAAAGACACAGTACTTCAAGTTTAATCTAAGATGTGAAGAGTGAGTAATTTAGTCCAAAAGTTCCGAAGTTGAACTTAATTCAAAAATATATTTATCTAAAATATTAATTAGATATTTAAAAATTAGAAAAGCTTAAGATATTTTTCAATATTTGTTAGTATTTTGGTTCAAAATTTCAAATGCATTACAGCAAATCAAAAAGACATGTGAAAACAATGGCATCTTTGTTTTTGGCGGTAGCCTTTCCGCCAAAATTCTTATGGTGGTAAATCGTGGGTGTATAGGGAAAGAGAAACAATCGTTGCTGTGAATCGTAGGTGCATAGGAACTTTTGGAGATAAATTCTCTCGTTCTAAATTGTTCTTCTCTATATTTGTTTGTGTATCCGAATTCTCACAAGTCTCTCAGGTATAAATTTCTGTCCAACTCTGTCTCCCATGTGGCTTGCTCAATCTATTCTCCTAATTCAATTTTTCTTTTAATCTCTGTCTTGCAACTTGTTTTCCATGCATATTTAACAAAGGGGAGCATAGAGGCATATAGCACAGTTAGGTCCACTCTTATTTCCATTCAATTTCAATATAAATTTTGTAGTCCAGTGTGATGATTCTCATTGGTTTATCCTTTAAATATCTCTTTATAGTATTGTAATTGTATGGTAGTTGTGAACTTTTAATCTATGTTCATATATTGATTATATATTTTGATACTCTGTTGGTTGCCATTCTTTTCAAATGCCGTAGACATGAGAGTTGTATATATGATTTTTTTCTTATAATCAAACTAGAATTTGAGGTGGAAAACCAAGCATCTTTATGTGCTAAAATAATATAAAAGTATTATTTCGACCTATATTATGTAGAATTATAAATTCTTAATATAGGCTACTGGTTGAGAAATATGGGTAGAAGCAATTTCTAGGTTCAAGCTTTTCCTTTAATTTCTTTGAGAAATCTAATATGACAACTTTATAATAAACAAGTGGAGAAGGGTGATAGTTTAGGGGGAACCGTCTGCTTTCTGTCAAAATTTTCTTACAAGCATTGCCAAGAGAACCATCATTCTTGCTTTAAATGTCCATTTGCAACAAATTTGGAAGATCTAGAGCTCTTAAAAGGTTAATTTTGATAGAGAAACTTTTACCACAAACTACTTATCATCGATGATTATTTGAGGAGAAGGAAGAAGAGTGCAAATAAGTGCATTTTCTTGCTATCATTCCTTTCAAAATTAGGCCAATGCCTTAAGTACTCGAGATATGAGCTCAACTACGTTTGCAATTTACTGATGTTGATGACAAGGTGAGTTAAAGAGTTGAAAATACGTATATTGGTGCTTAGATCCCTTGTGTTAGTTTGTTGCTTGAGAAAATCAGTAGCTATCAATAGAACTTCACTATACTTTATTTGGGCATATAGTGTTTCAATTATCCCAAATGATATATGATTAAAGATGTTTCTTTCTTTTTCAAATGGTAATGATAATTGTAAAACATATCAAGCAAACCAAGTTTGATGTCAATGGTAGTAAATTCTATATACGCATAAAAAGGTCATACTTCCTCAGCTCAAGGTGATATTATCCTTCACTTCCATCTCTTTAATGCCGGTATCTCGCAATGCATCTTTAACTTTTGAATTTTCATTTTTTTGGGGAGGGGGCGAGGGCGTTGTTATAGATGTAATTTGATTGATTTAGTGAATCTTTTATGTTTTTTGGAAACTATTTTTTTGAATTCCAGTCACTAAAGTGCTTGGTGCAATTAACTTTTGTAAGATGGTCTATTTTCACCACTGTTGCCTCATGTTCCAAGTTCTTGGACCATCTAATGTTAGGAATTGGAGAAATTTTACACATTAGGCAAGGTATATAGATTAATGTCATTCTGAACAGCATCATTAACATGCAATTTGTCTATGTTGGTGCTTCTTTTGTTCTATAATTTCATCTACTGTTTTGGTCATGTAGTTTAATGAAATAATGTCGTTATCATTTTGACAACTGTGCTAGCTCTCTAGTTCATTTTATGCTCTAGGACTGTTTTTAGAATGGTTTTTGCCCTACTAGCCTAACATCATGATGAAGAAGTGCTTTTAGATGCTTAGAAAGAAATGAACTCTAAGAGGCCATTGTCAGCTAATGAATGCCCACTTCAAGAGAAGAAAGACAAAATAAGAAGGAAGTATAGAGGTTAAGATCTAATAAAACATTAAGTGATACAAGTACGAGGGTTAATAAGAGGTTATGCTTCACTTATCTCGAACTCATTTTTGATTCTTGAAGTTGAAACTAGAATAATATAGAATGCTATCGATGAACTTAATATTAAAACCTTGATTTGAGAGATAAGTAAATATGAGCTTGGAATTGAGTTCTAGAAAAGTGACCAGTCACTTGTAAACATGCATTTAATTACTTTCTATATCCAAATAACATTTTTGTCTTACTTGGATAGTGTTGCAAACTATATAAAACTGAATAATTTCATTTTTAATGAATGCGTAATGGAGTTTGGCTCATTTTCATGATTTGGATGTAGATGGAAAATGTGAGGTTGTAGATATATCAAACCTGTTTGATGCATGTTTCTATTACATGATGACCTATGTGGAATCTTGGTTGAATTTGGAGATGATGCTCAGTTGCACTCTTAATTTTTTGTTTTGGAATTCTGTTGGTATTTTGATGAAACATGAATTTTGGTGGGTGGATAATATTCATGTTGCTTTTATTTATTAGTTGAACCTTTTTTTTGGGTGAGTTATTACTAACTTGAACAGAGATAGAATCAGACCTCCGGGAAAAGCATGAAAAAAAAACGGCTCGAATGGTACGATCCCTCCGTCACCCCAGAATGAAGGGGGTGATCTCATAGTTCTTGGTTTGTGAAGATGCGTTGTTTATTGCTTAGTACTTGTCCATTGAAATAATGAAACAAACGTTGGAGTGGTTGCTAGATAAAATCTAGTTTGCTTGCTTGATTGGTAGTGAAGTAAAAACTTTGCAGGAAATCAGTTACATGTACCGTGCTAAGGTTAACTTTTACCTAAAATTTGGCATATAGTTGACTTGATTATAGGATGAGATTGCTGAAAATTGAACTTTGGTAGTTGTAAATACTGCTCAGCATTAGTGAGCTAATGTGGTTTGCTATTAATTATGAGCTGATCTGGTTCAAGCTACTGACCTGAATTGTAGAATGGCTCTTTGCTAGACACTCACAAAGGTGAAATGAATTGTATAGAATATGGAATAAAAACACAGCTAACTACTAGTTCAAAATTGACTTAGGCTTAATGTTTAATCTGAATTGATGTACATAACACTACAATTGATTGTACGGCCTTAATATTAATTTTGCCATGCACGAAGATTGCCACATGTTACCCAAAATATAATAATACATGCGGTCCATGACAATGGTTAACATGAGGAGAACAGAATGCTGACTAAATATAGGTAGTCAACATACAATTCAGAACTAGGGAAGGAACAACCCCTTAAGATGGAAAAATCCAACAAGATGGTAACCTTTCTATTATCTTCATGTAATTTCACCTTTTCTATTCATTCCAATTTTGTGCTTTTATATTAGGTGCATTTTATCCTTTCCTAGTTTAGACGGATATATCTTTTTTTTGAATTTCTTTAGCTTATGCATATAAATTTCTTATCTGAGTTCAATATATAGGTATGGAGCCATGCCTAATCCCCTGCCCCTAGGTGGTTTCTTAAAGAAGAGAAAAATTATATTAGACCATAGAAATTTTAGTTCTTTCAAGAACATTATTGATGAAGGTTGAAAGCTATTTTAGTGAATTAGGTTATGTTTAGGCTAATTCGATCGGGGAGGTCAAATGATCTAATAGTAATATCTTTTTAGGCTGAGATCTATAACTAATAGCAAATGTCAAACTAATTAAGGTGTTCTCAGCTAAGGTATTCTAACGCTTAAGTTAGTATTGGTCGAGTAAAATAATTGAGCAGCGGAGTAATAGCGTATAGTATAAAATGGCATACTTGGAGGGTGGCTGGTAATAGGGTATTTATAGCCTTCTCCAGATGGGTGATTGTCTAAGGAGCCCCTATCAAGTGAAGAGGACCTTTATCCTTGCTTTGGAGTTATAAGTAATTTCCTAATCTTGTACTATTTTAGATGGCATCATCTTATGCTTTCTTGGGTGAATAATACTCTGGAGGTGCACCTCCTAACAGAGTTGCTGGCAGAGGCAGTACTGGGGGGGTATGCGCCATTAATGTGGAGGCATGCTGACTGTTAGAGCATTGAATGCAGCAGAGATATGATTTGGCATTGAAGTGAGCACTCTAATCAATGGTGATCGACTAGACAGAATGGTCGACTAGAGAGATAGCTAAATGCACCAGGTTGCTTGAAGCCTCCCATCGAGTAAAGTTGAGAACTATCTGTTTAACCTGACAGTTGTGGTCGAGTAACTTGGTCTAGCTAGGTCTAGAAGCACAGTTGGGCTTCAGATGCCTAGTGGGCCTGAAAGCATTTTCTAGAGTTGATAACTTATTGGGCTATCTTATATCATGACTCCCCTCCACTCGTGGCCCTAATTGAGTTTGTCGACGAGAAGGAACAGGGAGTAGACAATTATTGATGGTTGTGCACCTTCTATTGGGATTTTTGGACTGTAGACCAGGGTTTTTGAATTCTCAACTAGAATTTGGTGCATTTAATGCATTTATTTTGTTAAGGTATATGAAACGCCAAAGGATGGCTATACAATTATTACTGCCGTTTGGGTTCCCACGTTCAAATGCCTATAAATAAGTGGGGTAAAAATATTCATTTTACACTTTTCTTGAATTCGGTCTAGTCGGTTCTTGCACTCAGAGTCCTTAATTCCTTCCTACATTTTAGAACTTTCTAATGAAAAGCTGTAAGTTCTTCTGCTAGTTTCTATTTTTCTTTTATTTATGCTTTAAACATGTTGAGTTCATTAGATAGTGAGGATACTAAGTCCCATAGTGCACACTTCCATGGGGAGGTTGAGGATGAAGGCACATATGATAGCTTTTCGAGCGATAGCTCAACCTCCAATGGCTTGAGTGATAAAAAGGCTATCTCTAGGGATGAGGTTAGCTCGAGTGAAGTGCCAGCATCGTGTGGTTGATTGTTTACACTAGACCATTATAGCGAGATAGTGTCCAAAATTACTTCTGCTGATCTAGTTTATATTAGAGAACTTTACCATGTTCTTGAGGAGTTTGAACTTCAGGTACCTGGGTTGCAGGGTAGGATGCATCAATCTCTAAGAGGGTGTATTATGGTGTTTGAGAAGGGGTTTAGATGTAGACTTAGGTTTTCGCTAGCACTTGCCATAGTCAATCTCCTAGGGGGCTTGGAAGTTTGCATAACATAGCTTTTGCCTAACTATTTGGCTATTGTATATAGTTTTGCCATATTGATGCACTTATTTGTTTAGTTGGCTTCTATCATCAATTTTTCAAACTTATTCCACCTTTCCATATATCGAAGGGTTTGGGTTTTACTATCTAACAGTGCACTTGCATAAAAAATTCTTAGTCTCCCCATATTCATCATATGGCTAAGAGTGGAAAAAATATTATTTATATGTTCGAGGGCCCGGTGAGTTTAATATTTTGAAGGGGTGGTAGAGGGGGCACTTCGAGATGTTGGAAACCAAACCTCGAGCTGGCCCAATACTTTTATTTGGGACCTGGTCAAGTTTAACTAGATTTAGGTCTTGGTTTTGATCGAAGAGAGATGTTTAGTGCTGCCTGGCTTTTTGTTGGCCAAGCTGAACTTGCTCGTGAGCGATTAGTTAGATAGAAATCCTTGTTGATTGCGATAATTGAGTATTTTCATATCTTTTTACTTAATTCTAATTGCTCTTTAGATTGTTCTTTATTAGCAGATTGAGAAAAGATTATGGCCTACGATAGATAAAAAATATTGGTGAGGGCCCAAAGGAATGATGGGAGCCGTTGGGTAGTCGCTCTATTAGACAGAGCTTTTATGGTAAGGGCAACTCATTCGATCGCCACCCCTACCATCCTACAGATCGAATAGTCTCCCCAGCCCGCTCGACCAAATGTGTATGTTCATGGTAGCACTTTAGGTTGGGGCAAAAGGTACATAGCCGAGCAGGGAGGCTCTGTGCCTAAGAAAAGGGTGGGCGACAAAGGTAAATAGAAGGCCGCCATGGGTTATGACCTGTTCGGCAAATAGAGCAAATGGGGTCTTATTTTAGATACCTAAGCTGCTATAGTCTAGGTTCGAGACTGACCCGATTGTGGAGATGATAAATTTGAGCTTGATCATATCTTCAGGGATGACGGATGCTAATGCACTCAAATGCATGTTGGCTAGGCTCTTTACCGCCAACCAGCGAAAGTTCATGGACTTAATCCAGATTAGGGCGCTCAAAGCTCTAGCCTACTACTACAACATGGTAAGTGCAAGGTTAATTATTTTCTTGTTGAATGCTGCCTTCAGTCGATTATACTGTTTAATGATAATATCTGTTTCAAGTGAGCTAGTTTGGGTACCATTTTTACCATAGATTGGAGTTAGCTCTGGCCAACCGTGAAGAACTGTAGGAGGAAGGGGATTTGGAGACTTTGAAGGTTCAACTTAAATCTTTGCAAGTTTAGGTTGACTAGCTGACTAAGAAGGTGACTGACCTTCGGGAATAGCTCAATGTGAAAGACCAACAACTGGTTGAGGTTGTGGAAGAGAGGAGTCGAATGGATTTCATACTGAAAAAGGCTCAGTTGGACCTTCAAGTGAGCCAAGCTTCTAGTTGATCAACTGGCTATACTATTGCACTTGAGGAGGCTAAAGAAGTATTCTCTTGATAGCTCCCTTTCTTATGAAGGAAGTTAGTAGAGCAGTTTGTGCTTAGCTCGGCTTTTCAAGATGCAAGCGTGGTTTTTTCGATCGATGATGCTCGCATAGCATTTGAAAAAGCATTCAAGCAGCTTGAGCACTTGGGCTATGCCTTTTAAGCTGAGGACAAAGATAAAATAAGCCCGATTCTAGACGAGAAGCTGCAGCATTATCCTGAATTTGAGGAGGCCACGATCGAGGAAGGAGCGAAAGGGAACATTGCAACAAACGCTTTGGTCGAGCCTATGATTGCTGCTCAGTAGAAGTAGGCTGAGTTTGAAAGTAGGCTTGTTGATCTAGCAAGAGAGTTCGCGTTCATTGATGATGCTTTCCAAATTAGGGATGGGCAGGTCGATGTAGCCTAGTACGTGTTGCGCTTAACTGACTTTATGGGCGACGTGGCGGGGCCATCACAGGCAGCACAAGTAGTTTTTCCCCTTGTGTCAGCGATGCTTAAGCTCGATTAGGATGTTTAGGAGGGTGCTTAAGTGGGTCGAGAAGAGGGGGCTAGGTCGAGCCAAAGCTGAAACTCCTACTGTCCAAGATTGTGGTCACTTAGTGTGGGAATGTTGCACCATTGTAATCCTCTTATTCTTTTTTTATTTTTTTTGATGAAGGTTGTCCTTCAATTATAATAAATATTTCATTTAATGAAATACTATTGTTATTCTACTCAATGTGTATCCAATCAATTATATAATTTTCTTGTCGAATGTTACTGTCTCGTTGCAAATGTGTGGTTGATAACCAAGTTAATTAACTAGAAAACAAGAAAGAAAATCCATAACTTTATCATCGATTGAGATTACTGTTGCAGAGATATGCATGATCTTGTCGAACTATGCTTGGTGTTTTTTTTAAATTTCTTCAACTTTATAGTTGTATTTCATTACTCTAATCGAGTTTGAGGTTTTTTAATTTTGCCATAGGGAGCTAATTTGTTGATCGACTGCACAATTGGGGCTGAGAAGCTAAAATTGGGCAGCATGAAGCCACTTTTGAGTCGCTTATAGGGTAGACCACATAGGTTTGGTTGAAGATTCTTAAATTAATGATGTGAAGCCGCTTTTGGGTTGACTATGTGGTCGCTTTCAAACTTGGTTTGGCAGCTTGAAGCTGCTTTTGGGTCGACTTGAAACTTTGGGTTTAAGACCTTGATTTGGCAGTTGACAATTGCTTTTGGGTTGATTACGGGGTTGACCTTAAACTTCAGCTTAGAAGCCTTGGTTCTTCTTAAACTTCAGCTTAGAAGCCTTGGTTCTTTAGATTGAAATTGCTTCTTGGGTCAACTATGGGGTCGACTTGAAACTTTGAGCTATCATAGGTAGATGCGGCTATCACAGTATAAATGAATGATAGTAGTGTTGCTAAATTTTATTTATATCACAGAATATAAAGATGATTACAATGCATTCTTATACATAAAATTTCTTCAAGTTGATGGCATCTTATGAGCTAGGGAGCTCGTTCCCATTAGCATTGGCAAGTTTATAGGCATTGTGCTTTGCTATCTTCATGACAATATAGGGTCCCTCCTATTTTGGATCAAGTTTGTCAACATTTGTGGATATTCTCACCTTTTTGAGAATAAGGTTTCTAACCTTAAAACGATGTGGCTTGAACCATTTATTGTAGTTTTTTGCCATCTTTAACCTATAATGTTGCATGGTGCTATAGTTTTTTTTTTTATCTCCACTCATCAATTATCTCCAGGTTGAGCTTCCTTTCTGAAGTATTTCTGATTGGGTTAAAGTGGATCACTCGAGCTGTGTGTTGTATGAATTTAGAGAGGATGACCAATTTAGAACCGTACACTAGATTGTAAGGGCTGTGACCTGTGGCTATACGAAGAGAGGTCCTATATGCCCATAACACCCTAGAGAGGTCATCTGTCTAGCTCAACCTTGTCCCTAGTATTTTGGTTTTCAGGTGGTCAAGGATTGTTTTGTTCGTTATCTCCGTTTGGTTGTTCAATTGAGGGTTATCTATTGAGGTAAAATGTTGGGTGATTCCTAAAGCCTCACACCAACTTCAGGCATTTCTACTATGGAATCGCATCCTATTATCTGAAATGAGGATTTTAGGTTGACCAAAACAATAGATGATACTTTTTCAGATAAAACTCTTGATGGCTATGTTAGTTATTTTTGGGATAGCTTTGGCCTCGATCTATTTGGTGAAATGCTTAACTACCATAATGATAAACTTTTATTGACTTGTTGTCTTTGGAAATGAACCCAGAATATCGATTCCCTACTGGTTGAATGGCCAAGAGATCTGAACATTGACCATGGATGCCGTGGGTTGATGTGGGAGGTTCGAGTGGACTTGGCATGGTGGACACTTTCAAGCAAAATCAACAGTGTCTTTTAGTAGGGTTGGCCAAAAGTATCCATACCTAATAATTTTATGAGCAAGGGATCTTTCCCTAAATGGTTCTTGCACATGCATATGTGGATATCTTGTAAGACCTCATGAACTTAGTCGGGGTTCAGGCACCTTAGGGGTGGTCTAGAGATTAATCTTTTATGGAGTAGGCCATGTTCGTCGAGTGCAAACTTGATAGCTTGTCCTTGAAGGTGACAAACCTCATCTTTATCTTTGAGAACCGTGTCATGATTAAAGTAGAGTTTTATTGGATCTTGCCATGAAGAAACTGTCCCCTCGATGCTTCCCACCAAATTCTGCTTGAGAGGGCCGATTGATGGTTTATCAGTGACCAAAAAAGTTATTATCTTGTCTTTCGTGCCTCTAGTCGAGTTAGCAAATTTAGATGAGGTATCTGTGCACTCATTCTTAGATCAAGGTACCTGGCAAAAAGTCAATTTTTTGAATGACTGCTGTAATTTTATGATCTTTGCCAGGTACTAGCTCATTATTGAGTCCTTGGTCTCAAAATTTCCTTCAACCTATTCTGCCACCAACTGGGAGTCTGTGATAACGGCCAAGTGCTTGACTCCTTGATTGAATGCCATCATCCTAGCGAGGAGGGCCTCATACTTAGCCTCGTTATTGATGGCTGTATAGTCAAGTTTGATCGCGAAATCATACTTCTTTGTTGATAGAGAACGGAGGGCCACTTTTGCTCACTCTCTTGATGTGGTTGATGATTCATTGACGTGCAAGATCTAAGCAAGAGGAGTTTTGCTACTTTTCTCGGGGCAATTAACCCACTCAGTGATGGAGTTGGCCAAGAGCTGTGCTTTGATGGCTATTTTGGGTTGAAAGGTGATATGAAATCTCCCAACTCAATGGCCCATTTTGTTAACCTCCTTGACATATCTGGCTTCAAGAGTACTTGCTTCAATGGTTGGTTTGTCAGTACTATCATGGTATGGGATTAAACATATGGATGCAGTTTTCAAGTTGCGGTGACTAACGCTACGGCAAATTTCTTAATCTCCAAGTTGTTATGTTTCAGTCTTTAAAATGCCTTACTGCAATAGTAAATTGGTTGATGGCTTCCATCCCTGATTGGGACCAAGACTGAGCTAATCGACACTTTCGAAATAGCCAAGTATATGTGAAGTACCTTTTTGAGTTTAGGCTTCGCGAGCATGGGGGGTGGGCACAAGTACTATTTTAATTCAACTAGAGCTCGATCACACTGTTTGTTCCACTAGAAACCTAACTTCTTGGCACTTAAGAGAATCTTGAAGAAAGGTAAGCTCTTGTTGGCTAAATGGGCAATGAATTTCCCAAGGGCTATCACTCTCTCGACCAGGCCTTGCTCATCCCTCACTATTCGAGGTGGGGCAATGCCTAGTACGACCTGAATTTTTTGTGGATTGACCTCAATGCCTTTCTAATTGACTATATAATCCAAGAATTAGCCTTTTTGAACCCCGAACATACATTTATTTAGATTTAACTTCAGACCGAATACTCGTAATATGGTAAAGGTATGATTGAGGTTGAGTAGATGATCCTTGGCCTTCTCTGTTTTAACAATCATGTCATCGACATAATCTTTCATGGACTTGCTAATCTAATTCTTGAACATATAATTGACCAGTCTTTAGTAAGTTGTTCCAGCATTATTGAGTTCGAAAGGCATGACCGAAAAGTATTAAACTTTATTGGGGACTACAAAAGAGGTTTTGTCCCTATCTTCGGGGGCTATAAATATCTAGTGATACCCTTGGAATGCATCCACCATATTCAATAGTTCACAACTAGCATGGAATCTACTAGTAAATTTATTTAAGGTAGGGGGTTTAGGACAAGCTTTATTCAAATCGATGAAATAATTACACATATGCCATTATCCTTTATTCTTGGGGACAAGTACAATATTACAAAGCCAAGATGAATATTGAATTTCTACAATATAACTTACATCTAAGAGTTTTCTGACTTTCTCCTCGATGATCTGGGTAATCTTAGCATTGAAGGTTATCAATTTTTGCTTGATCGGCTTGTGTAAGGGATCAACGTTGAGGCGGTGAACTCCCCCATAGCTTCACTTTGGTATCTTCTAACTTTTCTTTCTTGTTGGCTTGGCCCTTTTCGAGTTTCGCTATAGGGGCATCCCCCGAGGTCTTCAGTAGTGCTTGAGTTTTTTGCTTACTCGACTCAACCAAAATGGTATAACACCATCAAACTTTCTTGATATTACATATCAGCTCGCCCGTGCCTATCGGGGTTAAGAATTTGATCTTCATGTGGTAGGTTGATATAATGGCACGAAAATCATTGAGAGCTGATCGACTAATTATGATATTATAAGCAAATAGGGCATTGATAACTAGATAGTTTATCATCAGTGTCTTTCTTTGGGGTGCCTCCTCAAATGATGTAGAGAGGTTGATAGAACCCTTTGGAATGATTTTTGACCCCCTAAACCCTACTAGAGGGGTATGCACGAGATCAAATTTCAGCTGACCTAGGTTCATTTTTTTTAGCGTTGAGAGAAAGATGATGTTAGCAGAGCTGTCATTATCAACCAAAACCTTCCTCACTTCAAAGTTGGCAATCTCAATGGAGTCTACCATGAAATAATCAATTTTCTGATCGATGTTTTTCCCTTTGAGGTGGGCTAGGTTGTTATTAGTGAAGGAAATAGGCTCTATACTAGTGGATAAATGGAATATTATTTTGATCAGAGAGGCTTTGGTCGACTCTAGCCTACTCTGCATCTGTCTCCTTGCTAACTTTAAGTCCTCTAAGTGGGACCCTCTGCAATCATGTTAATCACTTCTCAAATGAGCGGGTGATCATCTTGGGTAGGTTTTTTTTCCTTTATCTTTTCTCCTCGGACTAATAGATTTTTCTCTATGGGTAGTTCAATTAATTTTACCCCCTATAGTTTGTGCATTGCTGGCCACGTATTTCTTGAGATAGCCCTACTTGATGAGCCTCTCAATTTCATTCTGGAGATTGAAGTAGTCATTTGTGTCATGGCCTCTCTGTTTGTAAAAGTGACAATATTTCTTCAATTTTTCATTACTTCAGTTTTTGTTAGATTCCTCAATTTCTTGAAGAGGTTTTCATGCTAGATTGCAAATAAGACCTCTCTCATCGGGATGTTAAGCGGAGTGTAATCATGAAAGCATTTTATTAGAGATCAACAGCCATCCCTTTACTTCTAGTTATCTTTCTCCTTATTCTCCTTTTCTCAACCTCAGGATTTCCAAACTTTAGCTTATTTATCTCCTCTTGGGTCATGTATCTCTTCATCAGGTCGAGTAACTCTTTCTTCGACCACGGGCACTTTAACACCAAAGTATTGGCGCATTCTTTGTGTTGAAGCCTCAAGAATAGCATGTTGATCAGGAACTTGATTCTAGGGTTATTGATTTTTAGCACCTCCATGTTGAACCCGATGAAAAAGTCATGGAGAGAATTTCCCTCGTTCTGCTTGACGGTGTAGAGATAGGTATGGGAGAGCTGCGTCTTTTGTTGATTGATGAACTGGTGCAAGAATGTATCACAAAGGTGGTCATAGGAGTATATTGATGAAGGTTCAACATTAACAAACTAGTCGAGCATTATACCTTGAAAAGTGGTCACCAGCATCTTTGTATGGATGTATTCATTATGTCCATGTAGTTGTATCATATATTCAAACTACATTGGTGCTCATTGGGGTTAGTTAAGCCATCATATCATAGGAGTCCAGTCAGGACCTAGGCATTGATGGCAATGCGCTCATTGATAATCTTCTGAATAAACAACAATCCTCTCTTTCATCGAGACCTTTAGGGGTCCTTTGGGTTTGGTACCCTTTTTGTGTTCCTCCTCGAGATCTCATTGAGACATCTGATTAGCTACTGCACTTGGTGGGAAACTTCTTCCCTCTCATCTCGATTAACTTGGGTCATGTTGTGGTCGAGCTAAGGCCTCACGTGCTCGGCCCTATTATGTTGCAAGGTTTGATGGGTTGGACCACATAATCTGTTGATTCACCCATTTCCTTGCATTGGTTCAATCTTGAACGTTTGACTCTATCACACTGTGGGGCTCAATTAGGTTGAACATAATGGTCCATAGAGTCAGCAATCTCTTCTCTTAGCTCTGATTGACCCCTTTATCCATAGAGGTGCCTGGGACTGGCTTCTCTTCTAGTTGGTGGGCGCTTGGACTCTAGGTTACCGTGACTGTCCCAAGGGGACCTCTCTTCTAGTGGTGGTGGTTGGGGAGTTGCATTACTAGCTGGGGCAGGCACATTTGTGTGCTTGTTAAGTGCAACAGAAAGTTGAGCAGAGATCTAGATAAATTTTTTTTCACTTATAAGTTTCATTAGCTAAGGCACGGTCATGGTTACAACTTGCTCCTATGGGGCACTGGGGTATGGGGCATGTGATCCTTGTTGAGGTTGAGGGGAAGAAGGAGATGCTATCTTTCTATTTTCCTCCATCTCAGATGTGACTCTCCTAGTGTTTACCATTTTTTTCAGTTGCAATCTGAAGGTTCCCACAGATGACGCCAAAATGATGAAGGTTAAAAGCTATTTTTGTGAATTGGGTTATGTTTGGGCCAATTCGACTAGGGTGGTCGAATGATCCAACAGTAATATTTTCTTAGTTTGAAATTTGCAACCAATAGAAAATGTTAGATTAGTTAAGGTGCCTTTGGCTAAGGCACTCCGATGCTTAAATTAATACTAATTGAGTAAGATAATCGAGCAGTAAAGTAAAAGCGTATAGTGTAAAATGGCATACCTAGAGGGTGACTGGCAATGGGGTATTTATAGCCTTCTATAGGTGGACGATATATCTAAAGAGCCCCTACAAAGTATAAAGGGCTTTTGTCCTTGTCTAGGAGTTATAAGTCATTTCCTAACCCTATACTATTTCAGATGGCATCATCTTTTACTTTCTTGGGTGAATAATACTCTGGAGACATGCTTCTTGATAGAGTTGGTGACAGAGGCGGTATTGGGGAGGCATGCGCCATTAATGCGGAGGCACACTGACTGTCAGAGCATTAAATGTGGTAGGGATACAATGTGATGCCAGAGTGAGCACTCTGATTGACGGTGATCAATCAGATAAAGTGGTCGACCAGAGATATAGTTGAATGCACCAGATGGCTTGAAGCCTCCCATTAGCTAGGGTCGAGGACTATCCATTTGACTTAGTGATTGTGGTCGAGTAACTTGGCCCAACTAGGTTTGGAAGCACAATTTGGGTTCAGATCTAAGTGGGCCTGGAAGAATTCTTTGGAGTCGATAACTTATTGGGTTGGGCTTATTGGACTATCCTATATCAGTTATAAATATAGATAGGAAAAGAAGGAATACTGTACAAGATTAATGGAATCCTATACGTCACAAACAAGCTTTTAAACTTTAATTCAAAAACTTTTAAGATAAAGATAAGTTAAATATTAAAGTAAATTAAACAATTAAATTTAAATGGTTCTTTATTTTCTTTAAATAAAACTTAATTTAAACTAAAAAACATCAAATTGAACTTAAGTATTATTTACGCAATCCATATTATTATTATTATTATTATTATTATTTGATCTAACTTTTTAAACAAATTTACGCCAAAGTTAATTTAGTTCTTCAAACTAATTTAAAGGAGTTTTTGATATTCTTCCAAATAAATTTAGTTCTTAGTCTATAGCGAGGAATGCTTTTAAATATATAATTATCAATAAATTTCATTGGTTGTTGATAATCAAATCAAAATACTTGTAGCAACCATTCAAATTTTATTGTTAAATTAATTACAAATAATGTTTATTGTAGCGACCAAATAAATTCTTGTTGAAAACTTCTGCCTTGGTTACTGTACTGTTGGCTAGGAATTGTCAAATTATAGTTGATATGGGATAGCCCAGCAGGCCCAATAGGCCCAACTACAAATGAGACGACCCACGAGGCCCAATTTGATACGGTATAATCCAACAGGCCCAAATTCAGAAGAGACAGCCTATGAAGCCCAGAGGCAAGTTAGCCTGGTCGACCGGTATCGACCCCATATGGTAAGCCCCGCAGTCGACCCATATCGACCTGAGGGCAGCTTCTTAAGTCTTATCATCAAAGTCTGGTCGATATGAATCGACCTCCAGTTGCAAGTTGGACAAGTTGAACATCTCGACAATGATTATACGTGACAGCGGATGTGACTGCTGCCAACGGATGTAACCGCTTCCAACAACTCTGGCAATCTTGTCAACAACTCTGGCAGGAGCGCGCTCCTACCGATGTGACTATCCAGGAAAATAGGAGATTGTGCCACCTGACACAGCCCCAAAATTTGAGCAGAAAATGACTACCAACCCCCCATCATGGGAAAAACCAAGTACACCTAATAAGGGTACTTGGGTAAAATCACACCCTCATCAGACTATAAATTTCACAAGCACCACCACGCTCAAGGTAATGCAATTATACTATTCACTACTTACTTGCTCTATACTCTCCGTTCCACCGAAAACCTAACTTGAGCGTCGGAGTGCCTTAGCCGGGGCACCTCGGCTAGTTCACGTGTGTTCTTGGTTGCAGATCACAAGTCCAATAACATTCAAATCCACCGGAGTTCCGGACTGACTAGCTCTTTGCAGCATCAATAGTGATCATTATAGCTACAATATATTGATTGGTTGCAAAAAATTTAAACAACTTGACTTTAGCAATTGTATTATTTGTGGTTGCTAAAATTGTCTATTTAGCAACCATTTTATCATTGTCGCTAAGAATATGGTCGTTAAAGTTAATTTTTCTTTAAGTATATATTGAGGAGACAGTTACCCTAAAAGGTAAGAGAATTTCTTAAAATTTGATTTGAATTAGATGTAAGTGTTAAAATTTAAGTCTCTCTCCTTGAAACAAGTCATATTTCTTAGCATTGTCTCGGCAATGTTTAGTTGTGACAAACACAAGGGATGAGTTTAGAATTCTTAAACTTCAGGTTGTCATTCACTTAAATTTTAATCCAGTTTGGTGCATGATATTCTTGGTTTATAATCTATCGTTCCTTATCTGTGTTTATGGGGTAAGAGAGGTGTTGATTCCTTCAAAATTTTAAGCTATCTTTAATAGTTCTTTTTTCTTTCAAGGTTTTAGTTGTAATGACAGCTAAACTGACATGGAAGTTTAGATCGAAAGTTGGAAATTTACACGAGAAAGTTGTTGAAGGGATGGTGGCAGGGTTACTTGTAGTTTCCATTTAAAAGTTTTTTAAATGGAAATTGAAAAAGATTATCAATTGAAAAAGATTTTTTAAGGGATGGTGGTACGATTACTAGTACTTTTTCTTTTAGAGGGTGTAAACTTCTGTAATTATGTTCATAGCTTTGATGAAAATAATAATAATAATACATTATATGCTTTGGAACCATGTTTTTTCAAAATAATTTAAGAACTTAATCTCAAAATAAAATCTAAACATCTTATAAATTTAAAAAATATGTTAGAAGATGTAGAATTTTAAATAAATTTAGCTAAACAACTTCTTGATTGTTTGGTATCCTTTTCATCCTATTTCATTATGAAATTACGACCTCTTAATCTAGCATTCTAATAGATCTGAGATTTGCAATGAACAACAAATGTTAAACTAGCTGAGGTACCCTTAGCGAAGGCACTTTGACACTCAAGTTAGTTCTGATCGAGATAAGGTAATCAAACAGAAGAGTAGGAGCATAGAGTGAATATGGTAATACTTGGAGTGTGGCTGAAAGTGAGGTGTTTATAGCCTTCTCTTGGTGTGTGATATGTCTAAGATGTCTCTATCAGGTGTAGAGGGCTCTTGTTCTTACTTGGGGGTTATTGGTCATTTTCAATCTCAGTACTATTTCAGGTGGCATCATCTTCTGATTTTTAGGGTGAATAGTACTTTGAGTAGGTGCCTTCCTACTAAAGTTGGTAGTAGGTTTGGTGGCAGATATGTACTGGGTGGCATGCGCCATTAATGTGAAGGCATGCTGCTTGTCAAAATATTAAATGCAAAAAGGATATGAGTCAGTGCTAGAGTAAGTACTCTGGTCAACAATGGTCAAACAGACAAAGCGATCGACTAGAGAGATAGTTGAACAGACTAAGTGGTTTGAAGCCTTCCTTGGATGCTGTCAAGAATAATTTGTTTGACCAGACGACTGTGGTGGAGTGATTTAGCCCAGTTAGGTCCAGAAGTGATGTTGGGTTATGCACGTTAAGTGGGCTGGGGAGCTTCTCTGAGGTCGATAATTTGTTGGGCAGGGCCTGTTGGGCTATCGCATATCATGAGTCCCCCCATTCACAGTCCTGATTGAGCTTGTTAATGAGTAAGAGTAGGGAGTAGATAACTGAATGATAGTTATGGTGGTTACGATGATTTTATGGCGGTTATGTTTATTCGACCAGGGTTATGACCTCTCGACTAGGGTTTTTGAATACTTGACTAGGGTTTCTGATGGTTTTTGCGCATTTAATGCACCAATTACATCACAAAATATAAAGCACCAAGGGGTGACAGTGCAATTATTATCGCTGCTTGGGTTCCTGTATCCAAATGCCTATAAGTATGGGGGGTAGAGACACCCATTTTACACTTTTGCTGAAATTTGTTCTGGTCGAGTTCTTGCTTTCCAAGCTCTCTAAATTCTTTCTGCACTTAGAGTTTTCAAGCTATTCGCTGTAAGTTCTTCTGCCCATTTTTGCTTTTCTTTATTTTTCTTTGTGAAAATGTCTAGTGCTTTAGATAGTGAGAACACTAGGTCTAAGGGTGTACCATTCTAGGGGGAAATAGGGGTTGAAAGTGTATTTGAAAGCATATGTGAGAGTAGTTCTGATAGTTCATCAAACGATAGCTAGACCTTGAGTAGCTCGAGCACGGAGAAAGCTATCTTTGGGAGTGAGGCTGGCCCCAGTGAAGCCCCTATAATACAGAGTCGATTATTTACACCCAACCATTATAGTGAAATAGTCTCCAAAATATCCTATGTTAACCTAGTGCGAATTAGGGAGATGTTCCACATTATGAGTGAGTATGAGCTTTTGGTGCTTAGGGCTCGGGGTAGGATGCATCGACCTCTTAGGGGATGCATAACGGTGTTCGAGGAGGGATTAAGGTGTAGCCTTAGGTTTCCTTTAGCCCAAGCCATAGTCGACCTCCTGGTAGGTCCTGAGGTCTGCATAACCTAACTTTTTCCCAACTATTTTGCCACCATTTATAACTTTGTTATGCTGATGCACATGTTGCACCAGCTAGCCTCCTTTGCTAACTTTTCTAACTTTTTTCATCTACCAATGTCCCAAAAGTTAGGTAGTACAAAAGAGTCCAGCTTCTATTATCTGACGGCGTGTCCATGTCAAAAGTTCCTAGTAGCCCCTTCCTTTTCATATGGCTAGGAGTGAAAAAAATACTTTTTTTTTATGTTTAGGGGCCTAGAGATTTTAACATTCCGAGGGGATGGTGGAGGGGGCATATGTAAATGCTAAGGAACTAAACACTTAGTTGGCCCAACACCTTTATCCAGGACCTGGTTGAATTTGGGCATATGGAGGCTTCAATTTTGATCGAGGAGAGGTATTTGGTGTTGGCTAGCCTATCGCCGGCCGAGCTTGACTTGCCCGCGGGTAATTGGTTAGGTAGAGATCCTCATCGATTGTGTTAACTATAAATTTTATTCTTTTTGCTTGATTTTGATGGCTTTTGTTTTCTCTTTGTTGGTAGATCGAGAAGAGATAATAGCTTACAGTTGAGCATAAGCTACAGCAAGAGCTCAAAGAAATGAAGAGCATTATTGAGCAGTTGCTAGACGAGAGGCAGCTATGGTGCAACCTGTGTCCTCGACTTGATCAACTACTGCCCTTATTGCACCTCGAACCAAACGGGCACCCCAGCCTCAACCTGCTCAACCAAAGAAGTGTATTCAAAGTAGTCCTGTGGGTTGGGACAAAAGACATATGACTGAATAAGAAGGTCCAGCACCTAAGAGGATAGTGGGCGATAAGGGGAAATAGAAAGCGATAACAGGCTACGACTTATTTAGCAAGCGTGGTGATGGGGTATTATTTTAATTCCCCTGCTTCGAGCCTAACCTTACCATGGAAGTGACTGATTCAACCTCTATGATTTAATTAGGGATGGTGGGGCCTGATTCCTTCAAGTGGATGGTCATTGGGCTTTTCACCAAAGAACAATGGAGACTAATGTAGCTAAGTCAGGTTAGAGCGCGTAGAGCTCTGGCCTACCAATGCAATCTGGTAAGTGTGAGGTCGACTGTTTCTCATTGAATTTTATTTCAAAAAATTACATTGCTTGTTGATGCTTTTTGTTTTAGGTGAGCCAATTGGGGTACAACTTTTACCACCGAGCAGAGTTGTCTCTAGCTAATTGAGAGGCGTTGTAAGAGGGAGAAGCTATAGAAACCTTTAAGGTTCAACTTGAGTCTTCTTAACTCCGGGCCGACTAGCTGACGAAGGAGATGGCGAACTTCAAAGAGCAGTTGAGTTCTAAAGATTAGCAGCTCGTGCAGGCGATCGAGGAGAGGAGTCGGATGGACTCCATATTGAAGAAGACTCATTTGGACTTGCAGGTGAGCTACTCCTTAGGTTGAGCTACTAGTCAGCAAATGCGCTCGAGGAGGCGCTGGAGGCCTTCATTTAATAGCTCCTTATAATGGGTGGAAGAAGTAAAGCAGTTCATATTGAGCTCGACTTTCTAGGATGTGAGCATAATTATGTTAATCGATGATGCTCGCAATGGATTCCATAAGGCAGTCAAGCAACTTAGTGCTTAGGCTACACTTTTTAGCCCGATGACAAGACCAAAATAAGCCCTGCTCTTGATGATAATCTGCAGCCTTACCTCGAATCTGAGAAGGGTAGGGTCGATAGGGCTAAGGAGAAAAACACCATGACTTGATTGAGGTATAAAAGAAATAAGCTGAGGTCAAGGCCAGGCTGAATGAGTTGGCAAGTGAATTTACTTTTGTCGAGGACCTTGCCGTCTTGCCGAGGAGCAAGTTAACATCATGCAGTACGTGCTGCATTCAACTAACTTTATAAGCGACGTTGCAAGGCCCTTTTGACCACCTCCAGCAATTCAACCACTTGCGTCTGCATTGCCAGAGCCTGATCAAGACTGGCTGAAGGGTAACCAGGTAGGGTCAAGCCAGAGTTGATGCCTCATTTCTGTGTTGATCATTTGATGTTGTTTCTTTGTTTTTGCTTCTTTTTTTTTCTTTTTTTTTTGTAATAGAAATTTGATGGTAATGAATTTTCTATTGAATGAAAGATCTTCTTTACATCTTTGTTGTCGAATGACCTAGATTTCACGCGTTTCTCATCGAATGCAACTTTACTATTGCGATTGCATGAGTGAATAGTTGACAACCAATGTTGGTAATCCATAAAATTTAATGCAACCTTCAACAATATTGTCATTGATTTTTGATTAGTGTTGAGAGATACGCATGGTCTTACCAAAGCACACTTGTTTTTACAATCCGTTTTCATTATTTTATGGTTGACATGTTAATTGACTACTTGGTTGATTATATAGTTTGGGCTAAAAAGCTTTTAAGCTTATAACATGTAGATATTTTGGGTCGACTATATGGTCGATTTAGAACTTTAGTTTTGCGTCAACTGTACAGTCGACTCAAAATTTGACTGGGTAGCATACGACTGTTTCTTTGTCGACTATGGGGTCGATGCGAGACTATCGCATGGTAGCGTGGAATTACTTTTGGGTTAACTTGATACTTGAGTGGCAATGAGAGGTTGTTTGTTCATTGACTATGGAGTTGGCTTGAAACTTTAGTGGTAGTGTAGAGCTACTTATTCATCGACTACGAGTTGACTTGGAGCTTGAGTGGCAGCATAAGGCTATTTATTTATCGATAATGGGATCGACTTGATACTTGGAGTAGTAGCATGAAATTGCTTATTAGTCAACTATAGGATTGACTTGATACTTGATTGGCAGCATGACGCTACTTACTCGTCGACTATGTGGTAGACTCGATACTTGAGTGGCAGTATGAAGTTGCTTATTTGTTGACTATGGGGTCAACTCAGTACTTGTAATGGTGTGAGATAGATGAGACTGTGACAATGCAAATAAATGGTAGCAGTATTGTTGAAACTTTATTCATATCTTAGGATATGAGAATGATTACAATACAATTTCAGATTTAGAATTTTCTCAAGTTGATGGCGTTCTATGGGTGAGGGAGCTCATCCCCATCTATATTAGCATTGTCTGTAAGCGTTATGCTTTGATACTTTTACAACAGTATAGGTTCCTTCCCATTTTGGGTTGAGTTTGCCAATATTCTTAGAGACTTTCGCCTTTTTGAGAATAAGGTCTTAGACCTTAAAGCAGTGCAACTTGACCCCTTTGTTATAGTTCTCTGTCATTTTTGACCTGTAGTGTTGCATCGTATTGTAAGCTTCCAACCTTCGTTCATCAATAGTCTCGAGGTTGAGTTTTCTTTCTGATGTATTTCTGAGCAGGTGGAAGTGAATGACTCGAGCTGTATGTTATATTAGTTCTGAGGGGATAACTACTTCAGACTTATAGACCAAACTGTAAGGGCTGTGACTTGTAGTTATTCGAGGAGTTGTTCTGTATGCCCACAACACTCCTAGAAAGTCGTTTGCCTAGCTCGAGCCAATATCCTGTATCCTGGCTTTTAAATGGTCAAGGATCATTCTATTTGTCACCTCTATCTGGCCATTTGATTGAGGATTTTCTATTGAAGTAAAGTGCTGGATGATTCTCAAGCTTTCACTCCAACTTTTGGTACTTCTGCTTTGGAATTAGTGCTATTTTCTAAAATAAGGTTCTTGGGCAGGCTAAAATGATAGATGATGTTTTTTTAGATGAAACTCTTGATGGTTGCGTCTGTTATCTTCGGAATAACCTCAGCCTTGACCCATTTGGTAAAATATTCGACTGCCAAAATTATGAGTTTTTGCTGACCTATTAACTTTAGCAGTGAGCCCAAAATGGCGATCCCTCACTAGTCGAATGACTAAGAGATTTAGACATTAACCATGGGAATGATAAGTTAATGCGGGAAGTTCGAATAAACTTGGCAGGATGTACATCTTTGAGTAAAGTCCATAGAGTCTTTCAATAAAATTGGCCAAAAGTATCTATTTCTTATTATTTTATGTGCAGGGGACTTTCCCCCAAAATGATTCCCACACATGCTTATGTGGATATCTTGCAATACTTTATGAGCTTAGTTGGGATCTAGGCATCTCAGGGATGGTCCAAAAATTGACCTCTTATACAATTGGCCATGTTCATCGAGCACAAACTTGGTAGCTTGTCTGTGAATGCATCGAGCCTTATTTTTGTCCTCGGGGACTGCACCATGACATAAGTAGAGTTTGATTGGATCTTGCCATGAAGGGGTTGTTTGCTTGATGCTCCCTACTAAGATCTCATCGGGTGGGCTAATCGATGGCCTATTAGCGACCAAGAATGTTATTGTCCTATATCTTGTGCCCTTTGTCGAGCTAGCAAATTTGGATAGGGCATCTACACATTCATTCTCAGATCACAGTACCTGACTAAGGGTGAACTTTTTGAATGATTATTGTAATTTTCTAACCTCGGCCAGGTACCGGCTCATCATTGAATCTTTTACCTTAATGTTTCCCTTGACCTATTATACTACTAGCTGTGAGTCTGTGATTGCCACTAGGTGCTTGATATCCTGATCGAGTGCCATCCTCATTCTAGTGAGGAGGACCTCATATTTTGCCTCATTATTAGTGACTGTATAGTCAAGTTTTATTGGAAAATTATATTCCTCTACTGCTAGAGAACGGAGAGCTACTCCTACTTCCTCTTCAGATGTGGTCAAAGATCTATCAATATGCAAAGTCTAAAAGAGAGGGGCTTCATTGATTTTTTCAGGTAGGTCGACTTGTTGGGTGATAAAGCCCACCAAAAGCTACGCTTTAATGGCTGTCTTTGGTTGGAAGTTAATGTCAAATTCTCTAATTTGATCGCCTATTTAGATAACCTTCCAGAGGTGTCTAGCTTCGATAACACTTGCTTCAATGGTTGGTTAGTCAGCACTACCATAGCATGAGACTAAAAGTATGGACGCAGCTTTTGAGTCGTGATGACTAGTGCCAAGGTAAATTTCTCAATCTCTAAATAGTTGTGCTTTGGTCCTTGGAGTGATTTATTGCAGTAGTAGACTAGTTGATGGTTGCAATCTTTGGTTGAGACTAAGACTGAGCTGATTGATGCCTCCAAAACTACTAAATATATCTGAAGTACCTCTCCGAGTTTGGGTAGTATAGGGAGTGAGGACAAATACTGCTTTGCCTTGACCAACACTTGATCATACTATTCATTCCATTGGAAACTCAATTTCTTGGCATTCCTGAGAATTTTGAAGAAAGGTATGCTCTTGTCCGCCAAGCTTGCGATAAATCTCCCCAAGGCAATAATCTTTCTGACCAGTCTCTGTACATCTTTGACTGTTCAAGATGGAGTGATGTCAATAACGAATTGAATCTTCTGTGGATTGCCCTTAATACCTCGTTGACTGAATATGTAACCTATGAATTTACCTTATCGAACCCCGAACGTATATTTGTTCAAATTCAGCTTTAGACTAAATGCTCTCAAAATTGCAAAAGTGTGATTGAGGTCGAGCAAATGGGCTCAGCCTTTTCTATCTTTACAATCATGTCATTGACATACACCTCAATCGACTTGCTAATTTCATTTTTAAACATAAAATTGACCAGCCTGTGGTAAGTTGCTCCAGCATTGTTCAACCTAAAAGGCATGACCAAAAAATAATAGGACCTATTGGGTACAATAAAAGAAGTTTTATTCCTATTCTCAGGACCCATGAATATTTGATGGTAACCTTGAAACGTATCCATCATGCTCAATAACTTGTAATAGCAGTAGAGTCTACTAATAAATCTATTTGAGGCAGGGAGTAAGGATCTTTAGGGAATGATTTATTTAAATCTATAAAATCATTACACATACGCCATTGTCCTTTATTTTTTGGGACGAGTACAACATTACAAAGCTAAGAAGGATATTGAATTTCTATAATGTAACCTGCATCTAAGAGTTTTCTAACTTCCTCTTTGATGATTTGGGTCCTCTCGGCGTTAAATGTCCTCATCTTCTGTCTAATTTGTTTGTGTGAGGGGTTGACATTGAGAGGGTGCACAATCATGCTGGGGTCGATTCCCTGAAGGTCAGATGCTTTTCAAGCAAAGACGTTAATGTTTTTTCTTAGGAAATTGACCATAAGGCATTTCAGGTGGGGGCCTATATCTGTCCTGATATGAGTTGTCTTGTCAGGGTTTTCTTATTCCAACTTGATAGTTTTAAATTCCCCGAAGGGCTTCACTCGGGTATCCTCAAACTTTCTCTTCTTATTAGCTTAGGTCACCTCAGGTTTTGCTATGGAGGTGTCCCCCAAGGTCTTCAATTGTGGTTAAGTCTTCTGCTTGCTTAACTCAACCAAAATATTATAACACCTCCAAACCTCATTGATGTTACATAATAGTTCCTCTGTACCCGTTGGGGTCAGGAATTTGATCTTTATTTGGTAGTCGACCTAATGACATGAAAATCCATTAGGGCTGGTTGACCAATTATAACATTATAAACAAATGGGGCATTAATCATCAGATAGTTAACCATCAAAGTTCTTCTTCGGAGTACCTCTCTAAATGATGTCGATAGGTTGATGGATCCTTATGGAATAACTTTGGACCCCCTAAACCTGACCAGAGGGGTATGCACAGGTTTGAACGTTAACTGGCCTATGTTCATTCTTTTGAGGGTAGAGAGAAAAATGATGTTGACTGAGCTGCCATTATCGATTAGGACCTTCTGTACTTCAAAGTTGGCAATCTTAACAGAGACTACCATAGGGTAATCAGTTTTGTGGTCGATATCATTGAAAGAAATATGCTTACTGCTAGTTGATAGATGGAATATTATTTCGACGGGCAAGACTTTGGTCGAGTCCAGCTTCCTTTAAGTCTGCCTTCTAGCTAATTTTGAGTCACCTCTACTGGGACATCCCATGATCATATCAATCACTCCTTAAATGGGTGGGCAATCTTTATGGGTAGGTCTATTACCATTGTCCTCTCTCTTTGGGCTAACCGACCTTTCTCTATAGGGAGTTTGGTCGGTTTGCCCCTTTTAACCTGCGCATCCATGGCTACATACTTTTTGAGATGACTCTATCTGATGAGTCTCTTGATTTTTTCCTGAAGGTTGAAGCATTCATTAGTGTTATGCCCATTTTGTTTATGAAAGTGGCAATACTTCTTCAATTTTTTCATCGCTTCGGTCTCCATTAGCTTCCACAATTTTTTGAGAAGAGTGTCATGCTGAATCATAAATTGGACCTCTCTTCTTAAAATGTTCAATGAGGTGGTCGTGGAAATGCTTTATTGAAGATCGACTTCTTTTTCTATGTTTCTGGTCGTCTATTTCATTTTTATTTTTGTGACTTCAGATGGTTCGAACTTAAGCTTGTTCATCTCCTCTTGGCTCAAATACCTTTTTGCTAAGTCGAGCAGTTCCTCCATTGACCGTGGGCGTTCACGCACTAGTGCATTGGCTTATTCTTTATGTTTGAGTCCTAGAAACATCACATCGATCAGGAACTCAATTTTGGAGTTATCTATTTTCAGGACCTCCATGTTGAACCTTGTGAAGAAGTCACGGAAGGACTCTCTCTTTTTTTGGCTTGACAGTATAGAGGTGAGTGTGTGGGAGTTTTTCCTTTCTCCAACTGGTAAACTAGTGTAAAAATTTATCACAAAGCTGATTATAGAAGTATATCAATGAGGGCTCCAGCTTTACAAATTAATCGAGTGCAATACCTTAAAATATTATCACCAACATCTTAGCATGGATATACTCGTTGTGCCGGTGCAATTACATCATATGCTCAAACTGCATCAAATGCTTATTAGGGTCTGTTGAGCCGTCATATCTTGGCAATCCGATTGGGACTTTAGCATCAACAGCGATGCGCTCATCTACAATCTCCTAAGTAAAGAGAGAGCCTCTCTCTCAATAAGACCTCTAGGGGCCCTCTGGATTGGGCACCCTGTCTGTATTTCTCCTCGAGATTTTGTCAAAATACCTGTTTAGTTGTTGTAGTTGGTGGGAGACTTTCTCCCATTCCTCTCGATCAGCTTGGGTAGCATTTCGATCAACATGTGGTCTTGCACGCTCAGCCTTATCCCACCATGGGGCTTACATAGGCTGGACCGCGTGATCTGTAGATTTCTTCACCTCTTCATACTAGTCATGTCTAAAGTATTTGACCCTATCGTGCTATGGGGCTCAATTAGGTCGAATGTGGTGGTCCATGGAGTCAGTAATTTCTTTTCTTAACTTTGGTTGCCCTCTCTTTCCCTGGGGGTGTCTAGGGTTGGCCTCATGTCTAGCTGGTGGCCGCCTGAATTCTTAGCGACCATGACTGTCCCAGAGGGACCTTTTTTTTGGCAGAGGCAGTTTTGGAGTGGTACAATCAGTGAGGGCTGGTATGGTGGTATGCCTGTTAATGTAGCGGACAGTTGAGTAGAGATTTGGGCAAATATTTGCTCACTTATCAACTACATTAGTTGAGACATAGTCAATATCACAACTTGCTCCTGGAGGGCGTTGGGGCCTAGAGCATGTGAACTTTGTTGGGGTGGAAAGGGAGGTGGAGATACGGACCTCTTGTTATCCTCCCTCTCAGATGTGGCTCTTCTTGTGTTCACCATTTTTCAGTTGCAATCTTAAGGCTTCCTACAGACGGTGCCAAAATGATGAGGTTGAAAGTCATTTATAGTGAATGGGGGTGGTGTTTGGGCTGATCTGAACAGAGAGGTCAAATGATGCAATCGCAATATTCTTTGAGGTTTGAGATCTACAACGAACAACAACGTCAAACTAGCCGAGGTGCCCTCAGCAAAGGTACTCTAATGCTCAAGTTAGTTCTAGTTGAGATAAGGTAATCGAACAGAATAGTGGAAGCATAAAGTGACTATGGTATTACCTGGAGTGTGGCTAGAAGTGAGGTATTTATAGCTTTCTCCTGGTGTGTGATATGTCTAAGATGTCTTTATCAGATGTAGAGGGCTCTTGTCTATGCTTGGGGGTTATTGGTAATTTTCAATATCGGTACTATTTCAGATGACATCATCTCCTAATTTCTAGGGTGAACAGTATTCTAGGTAGGTGCTTTCCTGCCAAAGTTAATGGCAGATATTGTATCGGGTGGCCTGCACCATTAATGTAGAGGCATACTGCTTGTCAGAACATTAAATGCGGCAAGGATATGAGTTAGCACTAAAGTGAGCACTCTGGTCGACCAGAGAGATGGTTGAACGGACCAAGTGGCTTGAAGTCTCTTGTTGGATGCGATCAAGAATGATCCGTTCGACTAGATGATTGTGGTCGAGTGATTCAGCCTAGCTGGGTCTGAAAGCGATGTTGGATTGTGCATGTTAAGTGGCCTTGGGGGCCTTCTTTAAGGTCGATAATTTGTTGGGTTGGGCCTATTAAACTATCCCATATTAGATGTAATAATCAATTATTATTATTAAAGGAGGCAATGACAAAAATTTCAAATTGGGTAGTTCTCATACGCACTTTTTAATAATTTCCAAATTTGCACTCAGTGTAATATTAACATCGAAACAAAATTATGAGTATAATTGTAATTGAAATGAAAAGTTTCATAAGCCACATTCCAATTCTCAACATTGAGGACAAATTATTCAATTCTCTATGTAAATGATACTTCAATAATGTGTGTGTGTGTGTGTTTTAATGAAATACGAATATTTCATTGTTGAGATTTTGTTTCTATTCTATCTAAAGAAGAGGAAAACAAGATTGGAAAGAAAGGGATGCAAACATTACTGATTCAAATCACCAAATTTTAATGAATTCTGAATAGAAATTTTCACTTCATATATAATTCTAATTTATTTGCGACTAGAACTACTTTGTATTTTATTTCTACTTTTATTTAATGAACTTTTTATTATCAAATTTCTTTGAAATTGATTGGTTTGAAAATAAATGTAGTAGGTTATTTAATGTAGTTATTATTAAAATTGTATTATTATGTATTTATTTATATTATTTGCAAAATTTAAATTTTTTATTGTTTATTATTATAATTAATTCTATATTATATATGATAAAATAAATTCATGCATAGCAAGAATGGCGTGCCATGACTTCTAATTTTCAAAAAGATTAGCTATCTTCTTTTGGCGGACAAGAAGATTTTAGCATTATCTACAAAAATATATGGATGTTGCTAAATAGACTGTGCAGTTTGCTGTCATTTGGTTCCATATGGAACTGCAAGCCATCCTTCTGCTGTGACTTGTGCAAAACAAATAGAAGAGAAGCAAGAAAGCATGGGAAATGTGGATCTCAAAGTTCATGTTGACTTGAGGAGACGGTTCAAGGATTAAATTTTACTCCCGCATGTTGCGCTAAAAGGTAAATATATTCAATTGTCTAGTTCTGTATACATCTTTCTTTCAGCTTATTTCATGGTGAAAGTGAGCCCACTTTATCTGGTCTTCCATTGGATGCAAGCATTGATCTTTAAACCCCAATCCTCAGAAGCAAATTTGTTGATACTGAAGATTGTTTTATTGGTTTGTTGGTTTATTGCGCTATATTAGCTTTGAGACTTAAATCGATCTACCAAAGTATTCCTTATACCATGATTAAACATCGTCGACTCGTTCGGGTATTCCTTTTTTTTTTTTTTTTGTTTCTTTGAACAGACCCTCGAATAAAACAAATAGTGATCTGTTATAGCTCTACAACTACATTAGGATAACCAAACGTGTCCTTTTCATTAATTTTTAATTAGACTTTGTCGCGTTGGCTGCATTCCATCATTGTACTTTTGACCTATAGCATAAAAAGTTGCATGGAAGGTTATTGTGTGGTTCTTATTGCTGCAGTACCTTGAGCATAAGTTGTACACTCTCACATGTAAGAACGTGTTCGTCTGACTATCTTCAGACCAAAATTGCATAGGAAGAAGCATTTTTCCTGTTATAAATAACTCAAAAGATGATCCTAAAGATGACTGTTTCCCGCAGGCTACCGAGATTTCCAGAGGCTCAAATTGCGTTTCCTAACTTATTCAGATTGTTGTTTAGTCCATGCAAAAGGTGAGGATGCCTAATTTGGAAATTTATTGCAAAAGCTTGCATATGTAGAGTAGATACTTTTTATTGGGCAAATTGTGTTTTACCGAGTAAATGAATATTTAAAAATTTATTTACTTTTTGCATTCGTATCTATTTATACGAAATTTATCTGTATCCGTTTAAAGCAGTTATTAGCTGTATTTGATTATAAATAAACATGGATATGGTAAATGCATATCTGATCCATTTAATATTCGCTTCAAATATATATTTATTAAATAATATATTATTTATATTTTTCAATAAAAATCTCATAATTCATATATGTATACATAAATTATAATTGAAGAATTGGAAAGAAAAAAATAAATTTAAAAAATTATTATAATATAGAGAAAAATTAAAGAATAAAGTTAATCAACGTAATTATTGTTGATTGACTTTATAATTAATATACTTAAATGTTATTATTATTATTATTATTATTATTATTAAGCACTAATAATCAATTATAAAGTCAATTATTAATTAAAAATTATGCTATTTATTATATTGCTTTTCTTTTTTAATGAAATTATGTAGTTCCTTTTAAAATATATATTTATTATAAGTTCATAAATTCATGTATTTGGATATTCGTAAATAGATATTTAAATAATTATAATCGAATATAAATATAGAAAAATAATTCGAATATGAATAAGTTTAATAAAATATGAATGCATTTGAATAATTATAATTAAATACGGACATATTCGAATTCGACCGATATTTGATGGATACGAATTCGGATATTATTTTTAAATATCCATCAAATTCATATCTATATTTGAATATTCGAAAAGTTAAATAAATACGAATATAGAAACAATGTATCCGATCCATTTAATATCCGTTTACACTCCTAATTTTACCCCCCGTGGAAATAAAAAAGTGCAAAAAAACCCCATATGAAAAAAAAGGCAAACTACCTTGTAATGTTGAAAATTATGCACACCTTCAACAATGCACACTGTCTCTCTCTCCTGATCTGCTATAATGTAATCATAGTTTTAATATATAAAGACTATACTACCCTTAGTTATTTTAAATATTTTCAATTCTATTTTTTTTATTCTTTAAGTATGTTTTTATATATCTTCTTTTATCTCCTTCATTCCATTCTTTTTAAAATTTTAAAACTAATTTTAATTTTTGCATTTTCATTTTTATTTATTCTATTTTTTTCATTTTTATATATTATTATATATAAATATACAATATATCATAGATATAAATATAAAATATATTATAAATATATATAATATATATTAATAAAATAATATAAGTATAAACATAAATATATAAAATATATTATATATTATATTTTATATAATAAACCCATCCCATAATCCCACCCCCATCCTACAGTCCATGGCAGCCACCTCCTATACCCCCACCCCATTGCAATCCCATCCCCACCCTAACTACCCCATTCCTACCCAGCCACTTAGCTGCCCAATGCAAACCATGGTCGCTGTTTTTGAAGTTGCCATGGCCGTCGCAGGGCCTTCATGGCAGCCGTTCGCATGTTTGGGGGTGAGGATGGGGTGGATTATGGGGGTTATATATAAATATGTATATATTGAACTATATATTAGTAAATATATGCAAGTATATATAAATATATTTTATATTATTTTATAGGTAGAAGTAATCTGCACTATTAATTTTTTTCAATGCATTCAATGGTTGATATTAACAGGCAAAATTGATATTTAAACTACAAAAATCATAGAATCAACTGTACTTGCTGTGGTGGATTACATCGTAGGATGGAGGGGATAATTTGCTACATTTTTAGAAGCACAAGGGGGGTATTGCAATTTTTTTTCATAAATTTTTTTTCGCCCTTTTCTAGTTTTATTGGGGGTAAAGCCTAATTTACCCCTTTTTTGTTAGAATATGATTAGAGTTGGCTATTAAGATCTTTTAGGCATTCTAAGGCTTGTACTTAGTTTGTATCCATGTGTGTTGAAATAACATTTGGAACCGAAAAAGGACTACTTTCTTAATCAATTAATTAATATTCCACGATGCTTCCTTCTGTTAGAACCTGTGGAACCTTAAAGGGTCTTCAATTGCTACTTGATTACCTACATCGCTTGCGATGTTCTTTATTCATTTTTAGTTGTTCAACATGCGTAGCATTCTATTGGGTTCGAATGGGTCTCTTTTACGTTAAATAGTATTTTTGCTTGGGTAATTGACTACAAAGATGGGCATTTGCTTTCTAGATAACAATATTTCCTGATATGGGATGGCTCAACAAGTCCAATCCAATGGTATCGACCCAAGAATTATAAGTGAACTATTTGGCAAGGCCCATTTCATCTTCAAGGCCATCATGTCATCGATCTCTCACTGTGCAGTGTTGGTCTTACTTGATTAAGGCATGGTGGATGGAGGTCGAACTCAGTTGATTGACGATCTTGATGGGAGCTAAGCATGGAGGATCTCCTGTCCTCTGGTGCAACTGGAGCTTGCTCTGAGGTTGATTCTTTTATCGACCAAGAAGGATGACTCACTACAGAGTCTCTTATTTGCTGTATTTAATACTCTGATAGGTGGTATGCCTCCACATTAATAGCATATGCAGGCCTAGTATCGCCTATCCTGCCATGCTAGGCAGGAAGAGTGCCACCTTCGTGCACTATTCTACCATGAAAGTTAGAGATGAAGTCATCTGGAATAGTACTCAAATGTGAGAAGACATAATGCCCACCCGCATAGGGATAAGAACCTTTTCTAAATGTAAGAGATATCTTAGACATATCAATCATCCAGGGAAGGCTATGAATACCCCATTGCCAGCCTTTCACAGGTATGCTATTCTTCACTAAAAGCCTTTACTCTGTTTGCTCAGTTTTTTGATAGATCAGATATTGACTTGAGCATCGAAGTGTCTTAGCTGAGGGCACCCTGGCTAGCTTGACATTTGCTAGTGATTGTAGAACTCAACCTGGCTACATTGGAGGCTCACTCACTAAAGACCTTATCTAAACTAGTAAATACAATTTTCACCTTTATCATTTGGCATTGTCTAGGGAACTAGAGTTCGCAATTGAGAAATGATTAACACTAGGCTAGCCGCTTTAGAAAGAGAGAAGAATAGAAGGACCCCGACTCCTCCTCCTCGGCCTTAGCAAGAGATTGATTTACTAGGGCCTATCTCCTAACCAAAGCAAGTGGTTGCCTTAACTATGTCCTAGCTGATGCAACTTATAAGTGAGCAAATTTCTACATAAATCTCCGCTCAACTTTCTACACTAAATTACCATATGATCTAGCCAGGGCCAGTGGCTAGTGAACCCACCCAGAGACAAAAAAGACCTGCTAAAGAGGAGAGAGGCCAAATAGAGACCAGATAACCTTCGCTCTGATGTAAGAAAAACCCTAGTCACTTTCCAAAAGAGGAGCATTGACAAAACCCTCAGGAGGAGATCACATATTCCATTAATCATAGTGCTCGACCCATTTGAGCGCCATAGAGCGATAGGGTCAAATGCGTGAAACCCTTGTCGAATAAAAACATGGCCCAAGTTGATTGAGAGGAATGGAAAGAAATTTTTCACTACGTCCAGCAGCTAAATTGGAGGCTCGAGGAGATTTTGAGGAGAAATACTATTAGGAACCTATATGATGATGGCATCCCTCATTTTTGTTAAGAAAGAGACTGACCTTTCATTTAGGAGATAATCGAGAAGCATATCATTATCGATGCTAAAGTCCTCATAGGTTTGCCTAGATATGATGGCTCGATAGACCCTAATGAACATTTCTTCCAGTTTGAGCACATGATGCAACTGCATGGACATAGCGAATATATCTATGCTAGGATACTGGTGACCACATTCCAGGGTACTGCGCTTGATTGGTTTGTAAAACTTGAGCCAGTGTCGATTTACTCATATGATTAGCTGTGTGATAAATTCTTGCACTAGTTTGCAAGTTAGAGGAAGGCGAAGCTCCCTCACACTCACTTACACACTGTCAAGCAAAACAAAGGAGAGTCCTCGCTTGATTTCTTCACTAGGTTCAATATAGAAGTGCTGAATATTGACAACCCGAGAATTGAGTTTTTGATCGATGTGTTTTTCTTAGGCTTTAGACAAAAGAAATATACCAATACTTTGGTATGCGAATGACCCTAGTTGATGGAGGAGCTACTTGACTTAGTAGAAAGATACATGACTTAGGAAGAGATGAATAAGCTTAAATTTGGCAATCTGGAGGTTGATAAAAAGAAAAACAAGAAGAGAGACGACCAATAGCAAAAGGAGAGTCGTCGATCTCCTATTAAATGCTTCCATGATTACACCTTTCTCAATCTCCTAAGGAAAGAGGTACTATTTGCAATCCAACCAAATAAGCTCCTAAAAAAGCTTAGGAAGCTGATTGAAATTGGGGCCATAAGGAAGTTGAAGAGTTACTGTCATTTCCACAAGTAAAGAGGCTTTGATACCAAAGACTGCTTCAATTTGCATGATGAAATTGAGAGGTTGATTTGACAAGGCCATCTTAAGAAGTATGTTGATGAAAGTACTCGACCAAAAATAGGCAAAACCAACTGGACTCCTCGTAGAGAAATGTTGGTCAGCCCAAGGAGAGAAGATAAAGGGAAAAAACTTTCCTAGGACCCCTGTCCACTCATTTGAGGAGTTATTTACATGATTGCAGGGGTTTTACTAGGTGGCACTCCAAGTCCGCCAGGAGATAGACCTAAAGGAGGCTTGAATCAACCAAGTCCACTTTAATTGAAATAGTTTTCCATCTCTCCACCAGCACAGATCCTATCTCTTTCACTGATGCCAACCTTGCCCATCTAAAAACTAAGATAGTCGATCATAAAATGGATTGCCCCTTGGTGATATCTGTGGAGATCACTAATTATGAAGCGAGGAAGGTGCTGGTTGATAACAGTAGCTTTGCCAATATCATATTCTTGTCAACCCTAAAAAGAATGAATCTAGGGCAACTAAAATTTGAGCCCGTTCGCATGCCCCTAGTTAGCTTTAGGGGCTCAAAAATCATCTTGGAGGGCTCTATTAACTTATCTACATTATTTAGTTAAGCCCTTCGTAAGAGAACCCTCATGATTAACTATCTGGTAATCGATGCCCTATTTGCCTATAATATGATAATAGGCCTACTAACTCTAAACCACTTTCGGGCCATCATCTCGACCTACCACATGAAAATTAAATTTTTGACCCCAGCTAGCATAAAGGAGCTCTTGTACAACATCAAAAGGCATGGTATTGCTACACCATTTTGGTCAAGCCCACTAAGTAGATGAGCCGACCATAACTAAAGCCCTCGAGGGATGCCCCTTTAGCAAAACCTGAGGAAGGATAGGTGAGGAAGAAAAGAAAACTAGAAGATACTATGGTCAAGCCTATTAGGGAGTTTAAAATAATCAAATTGGAACTTGGGAACCTCAACAAGACTACTAGGATCGAAAGTGACAAGGGCCACCATATAGAGTATCTTATAGTCAATTTCTTGCATAGAAACATTGACGTATTTGCATGAAAAGCATCTGACCTCTAGGAAATTGACCCCAATATCATCATTTACTGCCTTAATGTAGACCCCTCATACAAGCTAGTCAAGCAAAAGATGAGGACCTATAACGCAGAGAGGTGCCAGATCATTGAAGAAGAGGTCAATAAACTCGTAGATGCAAGATATATTGTAGAAATCCAATACACCTCTTGGCTTTGTAACATTGTACTCATCCCCAAGAAAAAGAAAAAATGGCGTATGTGTAATAGCTTTACTGATTTGAATAAGGATTGCCCTAAATATCCTTACCCCTTGCCTCACATAGATTCACTAGTTAACTCTACTGCTAGTTGTGAATTATTATGTATGATGGATGCTTTCCAAGGCTATTACCAAATATTTATGGCACTCGAGGATAGGGATAAGACCTCTTTCATATTTACCAATGGGCTTAAGAATGCATGGGCAACTTACTAGAGACTAGTCAACTTTATGTTCAATAATGAAATTAAAAAGTTTATGGAGGTTTATGTCAATGACATGATTATCAAGACAGAGAAAGCTAAGGGTCTTCTCATTAACCTCAACCATATATTCAAGATACTGCGAGCGTTTAACATGAAGTTAAACCCTAACAAGTGTACCTTCAGGGTTTGAGGAGGCAAGTTTCTAGGTTACATGGTTTGTTAGAGGGGCATTGAAGCAAATCCACAAAAAATCTGGGTAGTATTGGATGTTGCACCACCCTAAATAGTAAAGGAGGAGAATCATAGCTCTTGGTAGGTTCATTGCTTGCCTGGCTGATAAGAGCTAACCTTTCTTCAAGATACTTAGAAAAGTGAAGAGATCGGGTTTTCAATAGATTGAGCAATGTGACCAAGCTCTAGTCACACTCAAGCAATATTTGTCTTCACCGCCCATGCTCGCTATACCAGAGCTAAGAGAAATTCTATGATCTTTGAGGCCTCGATCACGGAGGGAAACCATCAACTAATCTATTACTATAGCAAGGCATTACAAGGCTAGAACACAACTACTTTGAGATTGAGAAGTTTGCTCTCGCTTTGGTCACCGTAGCTCAAAAATTGCAACTATACTTCCAGTCCCATGCCATTATAGTGTTGACAAATCAACCATTAAAATAGGTGCTTTCAAAGCCAGACATATTAGGAAGGTTGACCAAGTGGGCCTTTGAGTTGGGAGAATTTGATATCACTTTTCAATCTCAAGTGGTCATAAAAGCACAGGTTTTAGTTGATTTCATTGCTAAGCTGGTCAACCTCCCCAATTAGGATGGTGACACCTTTCTCGTGTGGACTTTGCACAGTGATGGGTTATTGACCACTTCAAGAGGAGGGGACAGGTGTTACACTCCGTTCTCCATTAGCGGAGGAGTATGACTTTGTAATCAAGTTTGACTACCCAGTTACCAATAATCAGGTTGAATATAAAGCCCTCTCGCGAGAATGAGAATAGCAGTAGGCTATGGGATCAAGCAGCTAGTTGTAATCACGAATTTCCAGCTAGTTGCATAATAGGTTGAGGGAAACTTTGAGGCCAAGGACTCCACAATGAGCCCGTACTTGACTGAGGTGAAGAGGTTACAACAATCATTCAAAAAATTCACTCTCAGCTAGGTAGCCCAAATGGACAATGAGTGCACTGACACTTTATCTAAATTTACAAGCTTGATAAAAGGGACTAGAGATAGAAAAATAACATTCTTGATCACAAGCAAAGCAGATATAGGTGTTCTCAACCAGAATTTTATGGGTAACATCGAAGAAACTACTCATACTTGGCAGGATGCAATAAAGATCTACTTAAGTTAGGAGATAGTTCCTGAAGATAAAAATGAGACACGCAAGTTTAGGGGTTAAACAGCTAAATTTGCTCTCAATGAGCATGGTCAACTTTATAAGAGGTCGATATTTGGACCACTTTATGATGCTTGGTTCCAAACTAGGCCCATGAGGTCTTACAAGACATCCACACAGGCATTTGTGGGAATCATTCTAGAGGACGATCTCTGCTAAATAAAGTTATCAAATATGAGTACTTTTGGCAATACTGTTAAATGATGCCGTCGACTTTGCTAAAAGATGCTCATCTTGCAAAGTCCACTTGAACATACCATACCAACCCGCTTCATTGATGGTAAATGTTCAGGTTGCATGGCCATTTAACCAATAGGGATCGACATAGTTAGGTCCTTGCCAAAGACATTAGGCTAAAGAAAATTTATTATTGTTGCAGTTGAGTACTTCTCTAAGTAGATCGAGGTCAAAGAAGTCTAAAAAAATAACTGATGCGGCCATTAAGAGCTTTATTCGAAAGAGTATTATCTATTGTTTTGATCTCCCCAAGGTCTTGATCTTAGATAATAAAACCCAATTTTAGAGCAAAAACATAAGAATTTGGTGCGAAGCTTTAGGGATCTGCCAACACTTTACTTCGGTTGGGAACCCACAGGTTAATGGCCAGACCAAGATGACAAATAGAGCTATTCTCAACCACCTTAAGGCATGACTGAAAGAGACTAGATTGAGCTAAGTAGATGACCTCTCTGAAGTGTTATGGGTATATAGAACCACTCATCAAATAGCCACAAGTTACAACCTTTATGCTTTGGTCTATGGTTTCAAAGCAGTTATCCCATCCGAATTAATACAACATACAGTTTGAGTGATCTATTTCAACCCAATTTGCAATAATTTTGAAAGAAAACTTGACTATGAAACCATTGGCAAGTTGCGACAAGAAGCGTACAACACAATGCAGTGCTACAAATCAAAGATGATGAAACATTACAATAAAGGAGTTCAACCTCACAGCTTTAAGGTTGGGGATTTTGTTCTCAAAAAGTTAAAGTGTCGAGGAACATTGGCAAACTCGATCAAAAATGAGAGAGACCCTACTCTGTGGTCAAGGCATCAAAACATAATATATATCGATTCACAAATATGGATGGCAACAGGCTCCCATGACCTTGAATGCTATAAATCTAAAGAAGTTTTATGTATGAAGAGATTTCAAGTCGCTATTAGACTACATCATGTAAATGAAGTTTTTAACTTTTCTACAACAAATCACTTGCATTACTAGAGCTTGTCCCTAACTAAGCAAAATGAGTCAAGTGCTCACAGTCAACCTCATAGTCGACATGAACAACGGCTTCAAGCTATCAAATCAAGGCTCCTCAACCTAACACTAGCAATCTACTCCGCAGTTGACATAAACAATAGCTTTAAGTTACCAAATTGAAACTTTTCAGCTCAATATTGGCAATCGACCCCGTATTTGGCATAAACAATGGCTTCAAGCTACAGAATTGAGGATTTTTAAGCGCAATATTCCCAGTTGACTCTGTAGTTGACATAAGCAATGCCTTTAGGCCGTAGAATCAAGGTTTTGTAGCTAGAACCAACTTGAAATTTGTAGTCGACCAAAACAACTTAAGCATTTTAAGCTAATAGGCTCAATCAAGGACTTGACCCCATAGTTAAGGAAAACCTTGGGAATACATCATGATAATGTGATTAATCATTACGCTTGCAATTAGTTCATTCTTAATTGATCACATACTCGACGAATTGCTAAAATTGTTCATTAGTAGCAAACTAAAAATTCAACCCCATAGTTGGAAACAACTTTGTGAGAAGCATTAAGTTGATATACTTGTTTCAACAAGAGCACTTGTTTTAGTGCAACGACAATAGTTTGAATCGACCTTAAAGTCAACCAATATCATGTATCAATTTTGTTATGTTCGCATTCTTTCGTATTGACCATGATTTTTGTTTTTAGCGTTATGTTATTTGTGATCAAATGTTGTTCATCAACAATCCACATTCGACAAAAAAGAAAGCATTAAATGAAAAGAAAAACTTATTAGTACACATTAATGAGTGTAAAACGACATTTCATTTAGTTTGTAAGCTTTTGATTACAGCTTTGCACAAAAAAAAAAAAAAAAAATAAGGAGGAGGAAATTACGAGGCAGCTCTTTGCAAGGCGATTAAATACATGTATTAAAACTTCAGCGGTTGCTCGATCTATCGCCTTTAGTCTAAGCCCCTTTGCTTGTTCGAGCTTCGTAGTGTGATAGCGTCTAGTATTTGGAACCCCAAGCGAATAGGAATATGACCTAGGTAGATTAAGATGAGTGAGAGGAATTATCATAATAGGTTTAGCAGTTGAACAGACATCTGGAGGAGATTTTGAGGAGGAGGAATACTGAGAGGAACCCCAACCCTAATAGTTCCTAGAGGTTTCACCGAGAGAGGGGATCACTATTTATCTAGTAAATAATTGACAAGCGCATCGCCATCGATGCTAAAGTCTTGACCAAACTCCCATGGTATGATAGCTTATTAGACCTTAATGAGCATCTAATACAGTTTGAACACATGAAGCAACTGCATGGTCACAATGAATATATCTATGCTAAGATAGTGGTGACCACTTTCCAAGACATTGTACTCGATTGGTTTGTAAAGCTTGAGCAAGCATTGATTTACTTATATGACCAATTACGTGATAAATTCTTACACTAGTTCATGAGTCAAAGGATGGCGAACCTATATCACACTTACTTACATACTATCAAGTAGAATGAAGAAAAGTCTCTGCACGATTTCTTCACTAGGTTCACTATAGAAGTGCTAAAAATTAACAATTTGAGAATTGAGTTTTTGATCGATGTGCTTTTCTTGGGCTTCAAACATAAGGAATATGCCAATACCTTGGTATCTGAGAGACCCCAATCAATGAAGGAGTTTTTTGACCTAGTAGAACGACACATGACCCAAGAGGAGATGAATAGGCTTAAATTTGGCAACCCTGAGGTCGATAAGAAGAAGAACAAGAAGAAAGATAATTGACAGTAGAAGAAGGCTCATCAATCTCTTATCAAATGCTTCCATGATTATACCTTGCTCAATCTCCCAAGGAGGTATTGCTCACAAATCAGAATGATAACCTCCTGAAAAAACCTAGGAAGTTGATTAAAACTGAGTTTTGGAGGAAGTTGAAGAAATATTTCCATTTTCACAAGTAAAGAAGCCATGATACCAAAGACTGCTTCAATTTGCATGATGAAATTGAGAGGCTGATTCGACAAGGCCATCTCAAGAAATATGTAGATAAAAGTGTTCAACCAAAAATGGGCAAAACTGACCAGGCTCCCCATTGAGAAAGGTTGGTTAGCTCAAAGAGAGAAGATAAATAGAGAAAACCTGTCCAAGACCCCTACTCACCCATTCAAGGAGCTATTGAAATGATCGTAGGGGGTCTCACCGGGGGAGACTCTAAGTTCACCAAGAGATAGACCTAGAGAAGGCTTGAATTTATCAAGTCTACTCTGGTTGAAATGATTTTCTAGCTATTTAATAGAGTAGAACTTATTGCTTTCATTGACATCGATCTCGCCTGTCTTGAAAATAAGGTGGAGGACCACAAATCAGACTGCCCATGGTGGCATTTGTTAAGATAACCAATTTTAAAGTAAGGAAGGTCTTGGTCAATAATGGTTGTTTTGCCAACATCATATTCTTGTTGACATGGAAAGAATGAATCTAGGGCAGCTAAAATTTGAGCCCTTTTGCATACCTGTGGTTGGCTTAGGAGGGTCAAAAATCATCCCAGAGGGCTTTATCAACTTGTTTACATTATTTGGCGAAGCCCCTTATAGGAGAACTCTCATGATCAATTAGCTGGTTGTCGATGCTCCATTCACCTACAATATCATAATAAGGTGACTAGCTTTAAACAACTTTCGGGTCATCATTTCAACCTGCCATATGAAAATCAAATTCCCAACCTCAGTGGGCACAGACTAGCTCTTGTGTAACATCAAAGAGGCATGGTGTTGTTATACCATTTCGATCGAGCCCATTGAGCAGAAGAGCTAACCACAACTAACATCCTCAGGAATGTCCCTATAGCAACACCTAAGGAGGGACAGGCAAGCAAGAAAAAAAAATGAAAGACACTAGAGTCGAGCTCATCGAGGAGAGTAAAATAAATAAATTGAAACCTGGGAACCTCGATAAGACTATTGGGATCGAAAGCAACATGGGTGATTGCACAGAGTGTTTTATGGTTAATTTTTTGTGCTGAAACATCGACATATTTTCTTAGAAAGCAATCAACCTCTAGGGAGTCTACCCCAATGTCATTATCCATCGCCTCAATGTGGACCCCTCGTATAAGATAGTAAAGCAAAAGATGAGGACCTTCAATGCTGTGAGACGCCAGTCATCAAAGATGAGGTCAACAAACTCTTAGATATAGGATATATTGTAGAAATTCAAATCACCTCTTGGCTTTGTAATGTTGTAATCGTCCCCAAGAATGAGGGTAAATGGCGTATGTGTAACGACTTTGTTGATTTCAATCTTGTCTTAAAGATTCTTACCCTTTGCCTCATATAGACCTACTAGTTAACTCTACTGCTGGTTGTGAATTGTTAAGTATGATGGATGCTTTCCAAGGCTATTACTAAATATTCATAGCACCCAAGGACAAGGATAAGACCTTTTTCGTAGACCCTAATGGGGTTTATTGTTTCTTGGTCATGTCTTTTGTGCTCAAGAACGTAGGGGCAACTTACCAGAAACTGGTCAACTTTATGTTCAAGAATAAAATCAAAAAGTCTATGAAGCTTTATGTTGACGACATGATTGTCAAGATGGAAAAGGCTAAGGATCATCTCATTGACCTCAAACATATATTCGAGATGTTGCGAACATTTAGCATAAAGTTAAACCTTAATAAATGTACCTTCGGGGTTCAAAAAGGGGAGTTCCTAAGCATCATGGTCAATTGGAGGGGCATCGAAGTAAATCTATAGAAAATCCAAGTAGTATTAGATATTGCGCCACCCTGAAAAATTAGGGACATACAATATCTAGTTGAGAGGATCATAGCTCTTGGCAGGTTGATTGCTTGCTTAGCCGACAAGGGCTTACTTTTCTTCAAGATACTTAGAAACACAAAGAAATTGAGTTTTCAATGGAATAAAGAATGTGATTAGGTTCTGGTCGAACTGAAGCAATATTTGTCTTCGCCGCCCATGCTCACTAAACCAGAGGTAGGAAAAATTTTGTACATATACCTGGCTATCTAGGAGGAATTGGTCAATTTAGTGCTGGTCTCAACTAGGTACAGATATTATTGACCAATATATTACTATAGCAAGGTATTACAAGGTCCAGAGCACGACTACCTTGAGATCGAGAAGTTTGCTCTTGTTTTGGTGACCACAGCTTAAATATTGCAACCATACTTCTAGTCTCATGCTATCATAGTGTTGACAAACCAGCCATTAAAAGAGGTGCTTTCAAATCCAGACATGCTAGAACGATTGATCAAGTAGGCCATTGAGTTGGGAGAATTTAATATCACTTTTCAACCCCAAACGATCATAAAAGCATAGGTTCTAGTTGATTTCATCACTGAGTGGGTCGATCTCCCTGATCAGGATGGTGACACCCTTCTCGCGTGGACTTTGCATATTAACGGGTCAGTGACCACTTCAGGAAGAGGGATAGGTGTTTCACTCCAATTTCCATTAGCGGAGGAGTATGACTTTGTAATCAAGTTCGACTACCCACTTACCAACAATGATGCTAAATATGAAGCCCTCTTCATAGGAATGAAAATGGAAGCAGATCGTGGGGTCGAGCAGCTAGCGATAATCACAGATTTTCAACTACTTGCAGAACAGGTAGAGGGGACCTTCAATTCCAAAGACTTTACAATTAGCCAGTACTTGGCCGAGGTGAAAAGGTTACAACAGTCATTCAAAAAAATTATTTTCAACCAAGTACTCCAAATGGAGAACGAGCATGCTGACGCCTTATCCAAATTTGCTAGCTTGACAAAAGGGACTAGGGATAGAATAGTAACTTTCTTGGTCGCAAGTAAACCAGCCAAAGGCCCAACCAGAATTTTGTGGGAAATGTTGAAAAAGCCACTCTTTCTTGGTAGGATGCAATAAAGCTCTACCTAAGCTAAGGGAAAATTCCTGAAGACAAAAATGAGGCATGCAAACTTAGAGGTCAAGCGGCCAAATTTGCTCTTGATGAGCATGATCAACTTTATTAGAGTTCAATTTTTGGACCACCTTTATGGTGCTTGGATCTAGACCATGCTCATGAGGTCTTATAAGATATCCACGTAGGCATTTGTGGGAATCATGTTGGAGGATGATCTCTGGCACATAAGGTTGTTGGATACGGGTACTTCTGCAGATACTATTAAAGGACGCTATCGACTTTGCTAGAAGGTGTCCATCCTACTAAGTCCACTTGAACATACCACACCAATCTGTTTCACTGATGGTAAACGTTCAGGTCATATGGCCATTTGACCAATGGGGTATCAACATAGTTAGGTGCTTGCCAAAGACATCATGCTAAAGGAAATTTATTATTATTGCAGTTGAGTATTTCTTCGAGTGGGTCAAGGCCAAAGTAGTCCCAAAAATAACTAATGCAGGCCATTAAGATCTTTATTTAGAATAACATTATCTACCATTTTGGTCTCTCCAAGGTCTTCATCTCAGTTAATGAAATGAAATTTCAGAGCAGAAACATAAAATATTCATGTGAAGCTTTAAGAATACACCAATACTTTACTTCTATCGGGAACCTACAAGCTAATAGCCAAATCAAGGTGACAAATAGAACCATCCTTGACTACCTTAAAGCACAACTGCAAGAGACTGGATCGAGCTGGGCAGATGACCTCCTTGGAGTGCTATGGGTGTATAGAACCATCCTTCGAATAGCTAAAGGTCACAACCCCTATGCTTTGACCTATGGTTTCAAAGAGATTAGCCCATTTGAATTGATACAACATATAGCTTGGGTGATCCATTTCAACCCAATTGAAAACACTTCTGAAAGGAATCTTGACTTGGAAACCATAGACCAGTGTGATAAAAAGCTTACAACACAATACAACATGACAGATCAAAGATGATGGAGCATTACAACAAAGGCGTTTAACCTCGCAGCTTCAAGTTCAGAGATCTTGTTCTCAAAAAAGTAGAAGTGTCAAAGAACATTAGCAAACTCGATTGAAAATGGGAGGGACACTACTCCATGTTCAAGGCATTGAAACATAATGCATATCGACTTACATACATGGATGACAATGAGCTCCCACGACCTTGGAATACTATAGACCTAAAGAAGTTTTATGTGTGAGGGGACTTCAAGTCTCCATTATATTGCATCATGTAAATGAAGTTTTTACCCTTTTTATAGCTATTCACTTAGATTACTAGAGCATGCTCCTAGCTAAGCAAAAAAGCTAAGCGCTTGCAATCGACCCCATAGTCAACCAAAACAACAACTTCAAGCTGCCAAATTGAGGCTTCTTAGTCCAACATTTGTAGTCGACTCCATAGTTGACCAAAATAATGGCTTTAAGCTGCCAAATAGAGGCCTCTCAGCCTAACATTGGCAGTCGACCCCGTAGTCGACCAAAATAATGGCTTTAAGCTACCAAATCAAGGCTTTTCAGCTTATCATTCATAGTCGACCCCATAGTTGACATGAACAATAGCTTCAGGCTGTAGAATCAAGGATTTTGAGCCCAAGCTTACTTAAAGTTTGTAGTTGACCCCAAGTTGACCAAAACGATTTAAGCATTTTAAGCTAATAGACTCAACAAAGGACTCGGCCCCATAGTCGAGGAAAATATCATGACAATGTGATTAATCATTCTTAATCGATCAAATACTTTGTGAGAAGCATTAAGTTAATATGATTATTTTGACAAAATTACTCGTTTTAGTACAATGGCAACAATCTAAATTGACCCCAAAGTTGACCAGTATCTTGGATCAATTTCATTATGATTGCATTCGTCGATTTGAATTGACCATGATTCTTGTTTTTAGAGTTGTGTTATCTGTGATCAAATTATTGTTCACCAATGATCCAAATTTGACAAAACAAAAAGCATTAAACGCAAGGCAAAACTTGTTAGTACACATTAATAAGCGTAAAACAACATTTCATTTAATTTGCAAGTTTTTAATTACACCCTTAACAAAAAAAAGTACAAAACCACACCTTGCAGGGTGATTAGAAATACATAGCAATTAAGCCCCTCAATTGCTTGACTTAGTGCCCTTAGTTAGCGTAACACAGGCACTCTCATTGATAGCCTCATCAAGCTTATCGCTTGATGAAATTGGAATGATTACTAAGCTCTCCAATTTCTATTTAGGCTAAGCAGTAGGGGGAGGGGTTAAAATAGATGCAGGTCGAGATAACCCTATCTGATCGACCAAAAATTCATTTCTATGAGGAGGGAGGAATTCAGCAGCCATGACCTTCCCATTGCAGATCTCAAACACAAATTTCATGGCAAAGTTGAATTCCTTCACCACCTCAACTAGCCTTTTCTCCACCTTTGTCTGTCTCCTTTAAGCCTTAGACGTTGGCTTGATCGAAGAAGCTCTCATAGCCCCATTTTCAACAGTTACCTTATTAGGTTTAGGATGCTCCTTTAGCTACTCATCCAGTATTGGGTTTAGTCGATCCTTATCCTTGGGTTGAAAGATATAGCCTAGATACTCCAATTGTTGGACTATTTTGTTGCGCGCCCCTTTGGCATCATTAAGAGAGAAGACTATGTTGGCATCCTGGAACGCTGAGCATAACATGAATTGCTGCACATCCTCTCATTGCTTCAGTAGTAGCTTTCTATAAAACTCACTCGAGCTTCTTGGAAAGTAGCATTGTGCTAAGCCGACCAACTAGAGTTATAGCTATTTTGAGCATCCATTTTGGCCTGGTGCAATAGCTTATCTATTCTGATCTTATCGAAAAATAGCAACGATCAATTGCATATACTTCAAAAATAATTGAGAGTTGACCTCCTAAAGCTTTTTATTCAACTACTTGACCCTGGCTTGGGTAGACTTGAGCTGGGCTTTGAGCGTCTCAATATCTCCCTTAGTCTGTAATTGTTTGCGGTCGACTAGCACTAGCTTCGACCTCCGATAAAAGTGGTAACCCAATTGGCTCACTTGTAAAATGAATACCTTTGTAAGTTGACCATTCAGCGTCACTCGACCGTACAAGATCATTGACTAGAAATGTACCATATTTGAATGACAAGCTGGTGCCCTAAGTGCGGCATCCTGGCTCAACTCCATAAGCTTATTTTGGTTGGACGTAAATAGTCTGGCCATCATTACCTTCACTGGCACGACCTTGGTTGACTTGCTATCGGCATAGAATAAGAATTATGAACGGCTATGGTAAGCTCCGTCCTAAATCAAGGAGACGACAACTTAGGGATTTAGAACAGTATATTATCATCTCGCTAGCCAAATAGACCATAGTCAGTTGGTTAGTTCGACCCCCCAGCTCTCCCTTGCCTCTTCTCCATCGTAGTCCTTTTTGAAATAGGTTTTTTCTCTTACTCCGACCAGTAGGGTTGCTGCCCGTTGCCACTACAGATTGAGCAGGCAGCACTGATGGAGATGGTTGTGTGGTTTGGGGAGATAGGGCAACAACCAGAGTAGTCTCTTGTTAAGTTTTCATAGCCTGATTATGCTTTTCATTCCTTTACGCTTGGGCTAAAGCTTCTTGCCCTGTATAGTTCATGGTCTCCTCGCAATCTGCCAACACAATTGGCAATAGAAAAATAAATGATTAAAATCGAGCATAACGATGTATGCAAATAAATAAATTCATAAAATTAACAATGCTTTCTACCTAGTCGATCATCTGTTGGTAAGTTTAGTTGGGTTGGCAACAAGCTAGCTAACACCAAACTCTTCCCCTCGATAAACATCGAAGTCTTCATCTAGCTAAACTTAACTAAATCTCGAATGAAGGTATTGGGCCAAGTTGGAGTCGAATTACCCAGCATTTTGATGTGACCTATCTATCACCCCCTCGGAATATTGAATCCCCCAGGCTCTCAAACATACAAAAAGTGTTTTTTCCACTCCTAGCTATAGGAGGAAGACGGTGTGACCAAAAACTTTCAACAAGGTCAAGTAGTGTGATAATAGAAGCCTGACTTGTCGATGCCAACAGATTTTCAGGGCATGGGAAGATGAAAAAGATACGAAAAGTTGGTGAAAGTGGCTGGTTGGTCGAATATGTGCATGAGAACTGCAAAACTATATATAATCGAGAAATAATTTTGTAGTAGCTGAGTTATATAGACCTATGCACCAATTAGCAGGTCGATTATTATTGGAGCAGAGGGAACCTAAGGCTACACTTAGAGGCTTCCTCAAATATGGTAATGTACTTCTTAGGAGGTCGATGCATCCTATCTCGAGGATCAGGGGCTATTAACTCATACTCGGGAGGGATGTGATGGAGCTCCTTGATGCGCGCAAGTTCACCAGGAGTAATTTTTGATGGTATTTCACTGTAACGGTCGGGGGTAAAAAGTTGATCATGGGACATCGACACATAACTTAGACTAGCATCGCCTCTAGCAACGACGTGTTAATTGCTTGAGATATTGGAGGTCGAGTTATCACTCAAAGAGCTACTTAATGTACTATCACTGTCACCTTCCTCTTGGAGTGGAGTTTGATATGATCTAGTTGCCTCACTTTCACTCCCTTGGCTACCCACATCATCATACACACCCAACATATTTAAGGAATGTTATGCTCGAAATAAGTTGGGAGAAAAATTTACAAGATCTTGACAAACTCTAAGGTAGGTACAGTGGGTAGAAAGTGCTGTAAATATAGAACTTGACCAAATGCAGAGTAGTGAAAGTGAAAAATGTGCATTTTAATTGCGCCTATTTAGAGGCACCCCAGCGTGGGAACCTAAATGACTGTAATAATAGTGCAGCTATTGTATGGCTCCATGTGGCTTAATGTAACAGGCACATTAATTACACTAAACCCTTATCAGTTAGACCTCACTACTTCATAACCTTATGCTCTCGATCAATATTTGAAAGTAGGGGGACTCATGATATGAGATGGCTTAACAAGCCTAACCCAACAGTATCAACCTAAAAATTACATGTGAAGTATTTGGCCAAGCTCATTTCATCTTCAAGGCCAAGTCATGTCATCGACCTTGTCGACATCTCATTGTGTAGTGTTGGTCTGGCCTGATTAGGGCACAGTGGACGGAGGTCAAACTTAGTTGGTCGATGGTCCTAATGGGAGCTAAGCAAAGAGGACTAACTGTTCTCTGGTGCAGCTAGAGGTTGCATTGAGTCAATTCTGTTATCGACCAAGAAGGTTGACTCGCGGAAGGATGTCTTTACTGTCGCATTTAATGTTTTGATAGGCGGCATACTTCTGCATTAATAGTGTAGGCCATCTTAGTACCGCCTCTACTGCCACCCCTGATAGGAGGTGCACCTCCAGTGTACTATTTAGTCCTTGAAAGCTAGAGATGAAGCCACTTGAAATAGTATAAAAATGGGAGATGACCTAAAGCTCCCCATGTAAGGATGGTAGCCCTTCAAGTGTGTTTAGGGGATTTTGGACATATTACCCACTTGAAAAAGGTTATAAATATCCAATTGTCAGCCTATCACAAGTGTGCCATTCTTTACAAAATGCCCACACTCTACTGCTCTTCTCATATAGTCATTTTTATATTAACTTGAGCATAGGAGTGCTATAGTCGATGGTACCTCGACTAATCTGACGTGTGCTCATGATTACAGTTTAGTCCAAGGTGTTTTTTAAGTTTGACCACTCGACTAGACAGGTCTATTTACCCTAAATTCCAACTCGATCTAATAAAACACAACCTTCACCCTTATCAAATATATATACTATATATTAGATATTAATATATATTAATATTATATATTGTGATATATAATATTATATATATTATATTATTATATATAATAACATATAACTATAATATATATACTTATAATATGTGTAATATAATACATATAGTGGGAGACAAAGTTTGCCAATTTGGCAGATGAAATGAGAGAGCTTAGGTTGGGGTTTTTGGTCTTTTGCAAAGTAATTTTTAGGGGCATTCTGGGCATTTGAAGCCGCATTCTAGGAGAAAATAAATAGCTATATTTGGTTATATTCTCCCAAAATAAATTTGTTTTGGGAGAATATAATCAAACATAGTTTAAGTGTCCGTTTGGTTTTATTTTCAAAGCTTCTTTTCATTTTTTTAAAAATAAAAATAGAAAATTATTAACTTTTCTCCTATTCTCATAAATATTTTCATTTTTAGCATATTTTCCAAACATACCATTACACTCCCTTTCTATTTTCACTTTTAATTTTCTTTTACTCATATTTGTATGATTTTTAATATAAAACATTATATTTTCTAGATACAATTTATTTTCAACCCTATATAATCATTACATTTTAAACAAAATTTTCAAATAATATTTTATTTTCAAAAACACATTTATAATTAATTTTTTACTATTCATTTTCACTAAAAAATGAAAATGTTTATAGAAAACAAAACCAAATAGTCCCTAAGGCAATGTTTGGTTATATTTTTTGTGTAATTTTAATATGTATTTTGGAAGAATAATTGTTGAATGTAGGAGTAGAGAATGTGAAAATTGTGTTGGAAAATATAATGAATTTTTTGTTATATTTGGCGAAATAATTAAAAATAAAAAATTTATTTTGAGAAATTTTGATATGTTTGTTTATGTTTTGGAGAGTGATACTTTTTATTGTAATAGTTAAATCAATACTTTTTTTATTGGATTTTTAGAGTGAAATTAAAATTGAGTAATTTTTTTATTATAAAAATAATAAAAAATATATATAATATATATATGTATATATTGAAAAATGAAAAAAATTTGAGAGCAATGAATAATAAGTGATGGTATTTTAAAAAAAAATATTTTTTTTAAAGGAAAAATGAGTGATTATATTTATCTCCCTAAGTGCTTTATAACCTCGATGAGTTTCAAAGTAGCCACAACGCGTTCTCTCTTTATTCGTGTAATTCGTATTCTCTCTCTGCCTCTTTGACCATTTGCATAAAGTAACTTATCTCCCAATTATTAAACAATGCCAGACAAGTGGACGGCTTAACAATGCCTGCGAAGGTGCTAAAGAAGAATTCAATATTCTGACAACTACCACAGGCTCCAATAATCTAGATTGTGTGTGAATTGGTGTGCCCCGGAGCAGATCAGAGATGGCTTACGCTGCTGTACTTTCACTCTTACAAACACTAGAGCAGATCCCTCAACCTGTCCAGCAGATCACTTCTCTTCGGGAGAAGGTTAGCCAGTTGCTAGTTATTCTTGAATATCCTTCAGAAGAAAGCGGCCTAACAATCAATCATTTGGAAGGGCGAATCAGAGATGCATCATTTGAAGCAGAAGATATCATACAATCCCTTGTATCAAGACAAGTCCTTCCAAGATCTATAATTTGTGGAGTTGGCAGCTGTTTTGGGGAGATGATCTCCGCTCTCCAAGCTATGATTCCTGTTCTCCATATATATGAAGGGCATCAAAAAATGGAACTGGAATTCCAAGACTTAGAGAAGATAATAGATGAATTTGATTCCATTTTGGATGCTCTGTCTAGTAAGGTCAAGGATGGGAAAGTAGAAGCTCTGCAGCCTGGGAATTCTTTGAGTACTTCTGGCTCATCCAGATTTGCTTCCAGTCACAAAAGCACTCTGGTGGTGGGACTTGATGAAGACTTGATGCAAATTAAAGATCGGCTAACTGGATCACCATCTAAACTCGACATCATTTCCATTGTCGGCATGGGTGGTATTGGCAAGACCACTCTTGCGAGGAATCTCTATAATGACAAGCTTATTGATTATCATTTTGATATTCGTGCTTGGGTAGTTGTATCTCAAGAGTACCACTTGCAACAAGTGCTCAGTAGTCTCGTAGATTCAACTAGACATTTTGGTGATGAATTGCATCAGGAGAGCATTGAACAATTAGCAGTACATCTCTACCAAAATTTGATGGGTAGGAGATATTTCATTGTGATGGATGATGTTTGGGGTACCAAAGCTTGGGATGATGTCAAAAGGTTTTTTCCTGATGATGGAAATGGCAGTCGGATCATTTTAACAACTCGTCTATCAAAAGTGGCTATTTATGCTAACTGTTATGGCTTAATTCATTACATGAGTCTTCTAAATTCAAAAGCAAGTTGGAGTTTGCTGCAAGAAAAGGTATTTGGAAAAGAATGCTGCCCCACTGCATTGGAGGATGTTGGAAAGAAAATTGCACAGAATTGCAAAGGGCTTCCACTTGCAATTATAGTGATTGGTGGCCTCCTCTCTAA
>JACGDI010005865.1:11524-41618 GCA_014898725.1 Jacaranda copaia
TTTAATTATAAATAGATTCGGATATGATAAATATATATTTGATTCGTCTAATATTCACTTCGAATATATATATATATATATATTAATTAAATATACCTATTTATATATTTAAGTTTTTGTAACTTAATTGTACCCATTATTCGTGTCTGATAAATAATATTTTAAAAAATTATCATATATAGTATATTCTATACTCTAAATTTTCATGTATTTTAAATATAATAAGTTATATTTAAAAAATTATTGTATATAATGTATTATCAGACATAACATCTTATTTATATTTTTCAAGAAAAATCTCATAATTCATATATGTATTTATACAAATTATAATTGAATGATTGGGAATAAAAAAATAATAAACTCAAAAAATTATAGAAATATTGAGAAAGAATTGAAGAATGAAGTTACTCAATATAAATGATTGTTGGTTGACTTTATAATTAATATAGTAAATATCATTATTAATATTAAATAGTGCTAATAATTAATTATAAAGTCAATTATGAATTAAAAATTATGCTATTTGTTTGATTGCTTCCTTTTTAAAGAAATTGTATAGTCCATTCTATTAATTAAAAAATATGCATTTGTTATAGGTTAATGAATTAACATATTTGAATACTCGTAAATAGATATCCAAATAATTATCATCGAAATGAATATCCAATAAATAATATTTGAATTTGAATGTAGATAATTTTAATTGAATATCAATGCATTTGAATAAATATACTTGAATATGAATATATTCAAATTCGATAATATTCGAAGAATACAAATTCTGATATTATTATATAAATATCCTTCAGATTCATATTTCTATTTGCATATTTGAAAAGTTAATTGAATATGAATATACTAATGATGGATTCAATTCATTTAATATTTATTAATACCCCTAGGTACTATCTTGTCCTTTTCTTTTGTTAAATTTATTTGGTTTTATATTTGTTTATTCAACTATTTATTTTTATTTATATATATATACTAAGATATAGTATGTAATATAAATTATAAATTCATCCTTAACTCTAATTAGAATTAGAAATTAGAAATTAGAAATATATATATATATATATATATATATATAAATACTTGTCAGAATTTGTATACTAATAGGCATCAATGTACTAGTAGTATTAATTATAATTATAATTATATTTATATATCACCCAAACTAGAATCATGAGTATTATAAATAGACTAGAATTAGAATTAGAATTAGAATTAGAATTAGAAATGTGTTAGAGTTAGAACTAGAATTAGTTATAATTGTATTAGCATTTTTAAATATATTATTGTATATAAATACTAATTAAAATGCTTATGTTAATTTTTATTAATATTTTCATTAGAGTTAGAAATATATTAGAATTGGAATTACTAATTGTATACAGGTTATAAGTTTAAAAATGAATTTAAAATCATAATACTTTAAATGTATTTTAAATATTTTAAAAGCATTACCAAATAATTAATTTAAGAGATTATAAACTTTTAAACATATTTAAGATACTAAGAGCTTATAACTTTGGCTGAATTAATTTAAGAGATTATCAACTTTTTGCACTCATTTGACACAAGTTTTTCCAACACCAATTGAAACATCGCAAACTAAAATTAAGATGTATTGAGATAGAAAATTGGCAATTATATAGCTGTCTCTGTTATTGTGGATGGTACTGCATTTATTTAAGAAGGCATGACTATATAGCATAGAGTCAAGTCAAGTGGGCGTACTGCAATAGCTAGCCCTATATTCATCTGATTTGAAGAGTCCAAATTGACAATATATATCTGACGGAATATTACTACTATAAATACTAGTCTTTATATGAAATCAATACACCACTACTTTTCTCAAACATTAAAGAGGATTCCAAAAGGTTATAACCCTTGAAACCATATTTTATATTTTTTGCCTTAAGTTCTTTTCATCTCAAAAGAGAAAAAAATGATGAATTATAAAGGATTAGTTATTGTTGTGATATGGCATTCTCTGGTTGTGGGGAGTGAAGATGCCAAAAAGGAATGCTGCCAATGGGATAGTGTAAAGTGTAGCAACGAGACAGGTCATGTAATCAGTCTCTAATTTTGTAGCATAGTCCCCCACGAATGATGGGTTCATCAGTAATTCCAATGAAAAAAGTAAAAAGTAAATGAAAATAAATAAGACTCAGAGAATTTCCAACAGAGTTTTCGCCGCAAATTAAATCTGCTACGAGGAAAAATCCGTTTTTTATATTCCAACATACTTTTTTAAGTTTTTCATCGAAAAAGTTGCATTTTTTTAATAGTGACTCATCTCAATATTTCAAAAGCAAAACATAAGTCATTTAATTTTGAGGGAGTAAGATAACATAAAAAATAATTTTATTATTTTTAAAAGGATGAAATTTTAAACTTTAATAAAATCACACATATAATACAACTTTATAATATAGACTTGAGAAGGGCGACCGCCACCCGCTCTCCTTGCTCCGTCCTAGAAGCCTATAGAGTGAACTACATATTATTTTTATCCCTTATATATTTTTTCGCTAATTAAACATTTATTAATTGTATCTATACAGACAGATACCTACTATATCTATATATATATATATGTATACTTCATCCCATTAAAGAAACCAAGCTCCTTCTTCACTTCACATGACTGCATCAATGGAGGGATATATCAAATGGCAATTCTATATCATCAAAACATGCTTCATCGTCATCAACAAGTTCAGTCGGAGGAGTACTCTTTGGTATATCATCCATGAATGAGTCCATGCTGCTCCCTACCAACATATGATCATCATCAAAAGTGAAATCTGGGGCCTCATCAAAGTCATAGTTCTGCACAATTTGGGCTGCAGGGCTAAGCTCCACTTCTGGAACAACGTTTGAATTATTGTTAAGGATTTTAGGATCCTTAGTTGGAGGTGGAGCAGTAGTATTTCTTGATCTGCTGCTGCTGCTGCTGCTGCCTTTCTCAAAGTTAAGGCTTTTGATGTAGTTCTGGAGGAGAGAACTAGGCCTTGGCCACTTAGTTCTGCACTTTCGTCGGGAAAATTGCCTCCTCTTGGTGGCGTTCCAGTGGTTCTTGATGGAATTCTCAGTCCTCCCAGGAAGCCTTTTTGCGATTTCTGCCCATTTGTTCCCAACTTCTGCGTGAGCCTCAATTAAAATTCTGTCTTCCTCCTCGGTCCAAAGATCCTTCTGCATGAGAGTATTGGTTAACAGTAATAATTCATATGTAAATTTTAAGAAAAAGTCCATAGAGAATATAAGGAAAAGGACAATTGCATTATACATGGGTGGAATATTGCATGCACAAGCTTTCAATTCATTCATACGTGTTAAATAAAATCATACTATAAGTTTCAATTTAGGTTGGTTTTGATGGATACGCGATAAATCATGCAGAAATCACATTTTCTAATTTTAGATCCCACTACTAAAAATAATGAGTTATACGAAAATAAACCAAAAAATTAAAAACTCTGCAAATATAATTGCGATGGAAAAGTCCGTCGGAAAACAAAAAGATTTATTAATAAAATAGAAAAAACCTGTCGCAAAATATGAAATTGAAGAAAGAAAAAATTGAGAATTTTTTTTTCTTCTATTTTTGGATCTACTCTACTTTATTCAACTACATAAAAGGATTCTATGTTTTTTAAGGACACCATCAAATCAATGTCGTGCAACACAAAAGTAGTATTCTGTGTGTTATTTGATTTACTACCAATTTTTCCTTATGTGCATATGTAATATCATATCTGATCCATAGCATCCAAAATTGGAAACACTTTTTGTTTCTTAAAAAATCTATATATGTCTAATGCTAAATATGATTGTTAAATCAGATACATATATAACACACATACTGATGAATAAGATCACATAGAATAACAAAAATATAAGTTAGGGTTTAGGAAAATCAAAATCCAACTTTAATGTCAGGCCTCAGATGATTATGCCATCTCTCTCTGCACTGCTTCCCTATCCTTCCTTTCAGCATTTGCGCGATTTGTGACCATTTCCTTATTCCATATTGTTCCACCAGATGGATCAGAAGCCTTCAGATCAGACAGTAAACAACTCAAACCATGGAAAAATAAAGCAAGTAAACTCTTAAGAAACAATTTTTTTTCATTTTTCTCACCTGTCTTCTTCAATAGTCCATTGCCCCTTGCCCGATTTGGACTTCTTCTGTCCTCTAGCCGGCTTTTTGGTCATCTCCATAACTGGTTCCTTCTCCTTGCTGTTGTTGTTTCTCATGCTGTCTTCTTTCTGGCAGCAAATATTATTAGCAGACACACATGAGCTCTCATCAGGAACTACGAAACTTAAAGGATTTGGATCACGGAAGTCCAAAGATGTCTCAATTTTCATTAACGGATCCTCTTTCCTATTCGGAAAATTCAAGAATCCACCATTGATGCCATTTCCTTCATAAGGCTTGAATTCATTTAGATTGAAACCAGACGAGGATCCATGGCAAAAGGGATCAAATGGATCCAAAAAGCCGCCATTCAGGTTATACGATGAAGCTGCCAATGGGAACTGGTCATCAAGGTGGTGGAAATCTTGAAGGTAATTTGTACTTTTAAAAGATGAGAAATTGTCTATGCAGAAATCATCGTCTAGTATTTCAAGTTTCAAGTTGTTGTTGGACAAGCCTATTGGTAGAGGATCAGGGGCATTTAGGTCAGTATTCTTACACTTTGTTTCACTAGACTCCATTGGAGGATAAGGAACGAATGAGGGAATAAGATAAAAAAGATTAATGCTAATGGGGAAAAATGTAAATCTTTGCCTGAGTCTCACAACATTTCAGTTAAACCCATATTTATTAAGAAATTAAAGGCATTAATTGTGATGGGTTTTCATCCGGACCGTTGGTTTTGTGGGGTTGATCTGACGGTTGGGATTTCATTTGATTTGATATTTATCTTCTGTTAAAGTACTTTACCTAGGTTTACAATCATTGTACTTACCTTGTTCTTGAAAATATATGAAATATATGTAATCCAAGTGTAGACAATATTCAATTTATTGAAATATTGTAATATTTCCTACGTTGCGGATGGCAGAATTGTAGAGAAATTGCTGTAATTTGATGTCTTAACTTTTGGGGGTATTGTAGCTTCCTTTTTTCTTTTTTATTTTGTCAAAGTATAAGCATATCAGAAATGAAGAAATGATTGATTAATATTTAAAAATATTGCTTAAATTTTGTTTAATCACTTTATATTTGGTAGTCAACAAAATTAAAGTTGGGTAATTTATCCTTCTTATAAAGAGGACATTAATTAGCAATATTGACTTTTGACTATATAAAAAGAGAAAGTATTTTATAGAAATGAATATAAGTTAGTGGCAATAAAAATTTCAAACTTTACATTATGACATAATGAGTTGAGTATATTTGTCGCTATTAAGCAAATAATTTTAGTAGCATGTAGCTTAACTATTGAGCCGCACATTACTTGCAAATTTCTGCATAAAAATACAAGTCTTAACTATGCACCATTATCTATTTTGATAACGATAACGATAAACTATAGCACCTTTAGGAGTATATCGTAATCAAGTATTTCATTAGAGTTCTATTTCAAATATATCATTTATTTAATTGGTCTAGGCAATTTAGGTATTCATAATATTTTCTATTTTTTCATTTTTTATAATTCACTTAATCATGTAATTTAGTAACAGATAGGTTAAGATGTTTTCTTTTTAATATTTTCTCTAATGATTTTTATTTTTATTTTTCCATCTATTGAAAAAATAATATATATATGATGCGTAGCGATCAAAATTTTTAGCTTTTATTTTTTGTTTTACCACAAAAAGAACATGGTCAGTTTGTCAAAAAGGTATATTGGATAATTGTATTATAAATATATCTTGGCTAGCCATAAGTTGGATAAATGTACAAAAATATGTGGTCCGTGGAATGCCAACCCAAAAAAGTGATGAGCGTATTATTTCAATTACTCTTAAGTTATTAATTATTTATTATATCTAAAATCAGATTATTTGAAGGTGACATCATCGAAGAATACATGAGAATACAAATCTTAAAAGAAAATCTTGGACGTCTTGAAATTCTCATCTGGATTTATGAATTGCTTAATTATTACAAAAAAGTAATTAGATTGTCTTTTACTAAATTCTTCACTTTTTGTTTAAAAAATGTTTAGTGGATTATCATGAATCTTTGACTTCCAACCACTGGCACAAATTTGATTATTGAATGTGGTGAGAAGCATGAATATTGTTGGTATGCAAAACGAATTATGCAAATAATCATGCAGTAAGTAAGTGTACGTGTTGTAATAAGTAATAAAGTAATGAAAAAAGTATCAATTCCACGAGAAATAAAATTATTTGTTATTATTTATTAATTTATAAAATGCTTTTTTTTATTCAAATAACGGTTAATTATATTGGAATTAAAATTAAATTAATGAAAGTAGGGAAAAAAAATGCCAAGTTAGCTTTTTTATCATACCCTAAAATTATGATTTCGTGAATTGAATAGTTGATTATATTATTTTTTTCTTAATGAATAACAAGTTACTAGTCATGAGTTTTAATTATACAATTATTGAGTTCTTTCGAATTAGTCACGATCAAATCTCTACTTTATTCACTTTACTATGTTTCTATATGAATTAACTAAACTATGGATATGGTTATTCCACTCAATTGACTACATAGGGCAAATAGATATATTCCATTCCAATTTTACTAATCACAAATTAATTGTTTCATTCATCTACTTGAATAATCAAACTTAGGCTCTTCTATTGTCAATTAATCTTTAAATTTTCTTTTTCAATATTCTTTTAGAGTTTAAAGATGCACTTGTCTATTGATAAGATAATCAAATAGAAAAAGTGCATAATAGAAGAAATTACTTTAAGCGCTATTAATTAATTTCATGGAGGAAAATCATGTATCCATTTATTCAAAAGAATTCATCATAATCATAGGGTAACAAATTAGTTCATAATTGAATTGTAAAATAAAATATAAACAAAAACAAATATCGTATCAAATCCATACTTATAAATATAATCAAATAGAAAAAGAAACCTTATTCCTAGATAAATTTGATCTCCTCTTTGGCCTCTATCGAACCCTAATTTTTCACAAAACTTTTAATCTCCAATCTAGAAAATCAAAATTAGAACTCTGACCAAGTGTTGAAAAGTCTATTTATTCTAGGTAACAAAATCTTCTAAAAAGAATGGATAAATAGAATAAATAAAAAGGCAATTTTACTTCTCCTCAATAAAATCACAAGAAATCATACCAAACATATTCCCACTAACTAGGCCTATCAATGGGTGGGTTTTATCCTACTCAAGCAAAAAAAAACTTTCAATACTCAGGCCCTACTTGTACCCATTAAAAAGATTGCAATGGATATAGGTAGGGTCTATACTCATACGTTACCCATGGACCCATACTCAATAATTACCTATTATCTTAATACCCAAATTTAACTATTAACCTAAAAATTCATATGCCAAATTAAAAATAGACTAATGATAGATTTTTAATATACATATAAATATAATTAAAAATATATATCTTTTTTATACGACAATATATTTTTTTCAATAATTTATAGATCCTTATTTTAATATAAAATATTTTATTCTATTCAAACTATGTACATTTTTTATCTCAATTTCCTTTAGTCAATTGTTGCATTTAAAATCAATAGCATATGCTCATAAAATATGAGTCCACCATGGCATCTAAGAAAATAACGATAAAAGATTAATCTATTTATCATAAAGTATGGCATATAGTTTAAAGTTTAATGTGATATTTTAAATTTGTTATATTGAAAAATTATTTGAAAAAAATAAAAAATTAAAGAGACAAAAAATATAATTAGAGAGAAAAATGTAAAAAAAAAAATTATGAAAGAAAGTAGAGCTATTTGACACTTATAATATCTTTTATCTACATAAAGAAACTATTGGATCAAATTTAAATTATAAGTACTTTTAAAAAGGAAATAATTTTTTTTAAAAAAATAGTGCTTACTTAGTATATGATCAAACCAACAATACAAGAAAGTGGACTAATATATGTTATCTTTGTGGCACCCCCTCTCGGGGTATCACCCTAAGCGAAGGAGCTACCAATTCAAACTTGAAATTTATTCAAATGATAACTAGGAAACCTAAAGTTTAACTGTCTCAAGTAAAATAAGCACCCATAAATATGATATATATATAACCCAAATGTCTTAGGTTCATACAACATTCACATCATATCTTTTAACCAAGGTCTTGATTAGGTGGAGACTATATATACAACCATACACCTAATCTATTACAAAATAACTTCAGCTCAAAACATGATCTTTTGCTTTTTCACCTTGACCTATCTGGAAAATAAAGATAACGAGGACAGTGAGTTTTAAAGATTTAGTGAGGGATTACATAATAGAAATTAAAGAGAGAGGTGAATTGGAATAACAAAATGAGAAGATCTTTTGATTACAATTTAGGCAATCAATTCAAAACTATCAAGGATCAATCTTTAAACTTGAAAGAGCACGAACATATAAACATTTAGCGGACGTGTTGGCATCCTTCCTTATTGCTCCTCGATCAATTCAAGATAACAATCAATAACAATTAATTTGAGCTTAAGCACTTTCCCTTATCTCTCCATTTGTTTGAGCACACAGCTCAGCATGTAACAAATAACTTATATAGAATGGTCGACCGCATGCTAGATCCCGCCACTCACAGTCGCAACCTCTAGCTACCTATAAGTTAGGATCTTAAGTGGGTACTAGTTGGAAGACCTGTTATCGTCGGACCATTCCTCCTGACCATCTATTTGGACCTAGCCCCAAGCCTATTCCTCCCGTGGCATCCCTCCGGGTGATAACTTCCTAAGGACGTCCCCATAGGTGGCACGAAATAATGCCAACAAATAACAATTCACTTTCAAGTAAAGACAAGCACGATTTTCAATAATGGCCAACAATGCCTATTCCAATAATTAGATACATGAACAATCAAGAGAACTATCAATGCGATTAGGTCTACCAGACCATTTCAATATAACTTTTTCATTCATCAAGATCAAAAAGGATGAGCTGACAAGGTTGGGGTATGAGGGATAAAATTTAACAACATGAAGAGAGTTTCGAGCAGCGGAACAACAAAATAGATTCGATGTCAAAGAATAACCCTCATAGGGGTCTGCAAATCAAATAGCAAATAACATTTCAAACTTCCAACAAACAGAGTACGAAACAGAAAGAGAGAACCTATATAGAGGCGTATCACAATCATATACAAATAGATAGGAGCCAGAAAGGCAGACCCTCACAAGGTGGCTTCAACATCTGCAAAAAAAATTTGCTTTTCGACTACCTTGAGTCTAAAGTTGAGGTTTCATCATGCCATTCTTTGATGTGACAATCAAAGTGCTATCACTCTCAAGCGTGTCTCCAGCACGAAGCAAAGGCATTCCATGATGCGTAGATTTTGCCGGAAAGTTGTTATGAAACAAGAACCATGCCTGGACCATCCGAGTGGTGGAGGAAGAGGATCTTCAATGGTGGAAGGTCCATTGAATAAGTTGGCGCTACTTGATCTTGGATTTTCCATGGTGGAGAAGTTTCTAGAATGAGTATGAATTCTAGAATGGAATTCCGAAAGAGGAAGGATTTAATGAGAAGAGATTCAATTGAGAGAAATGGCAGCAAAAAGTGAATTGACATCCGATACCATATTGAAGGAGAGAGAGCACATGAAAAATAAGCTGAACGTCTTAGAACTAATATAAATGTAAATCTCTATTGAATGAATTGCTTTACATGGTGATATATATACACACACATCTATACTCAACAAATGGGCCAAAAAACTAACACATGCTAATCACCCTAACTAAATTGGAACCCTAATTGTTTTTAATATATAACTAATCTGCTGATTAACTAACTAACTAACTAACTAATTGATTTAGGAAAGGTCTAACAAAGTGTAAAATTGAAAAAAAGGACTATAAATTATTTCCATAACTGCGAAATATCGAACACCAATGTGATCAACATTTGCACCTTAGCATAGAAAAATGGAGCATAGACATAAAATATGTGCATATTTTGCACTACCATCAATGGTGTTTGCCCATGCGTCATGGCAACAGGTTTGGACACTACTGTTCGCAACATAAGCGCAAAAAATTGGAGCATAGGCATCCAGAAACGGCTTACAAGGCGCAAATATGCACAATACTGCACAATAAAATTTGAATTAATTTAGATTTTATTGTAATTTATCTTCCTACATAGAGAATATATTCGTCTTATCGCATCTTAATATACCTAACTAAATTACCCATCTCACATGTAATAATGCATTTGATTCATTCTAATATTATCTGTGGTGTTGGCTCGACACAACCCATTACTCTAAATTAAATATAATATTATATGTTACAGAAAGCTTAATATACCTTAATAAGACAAGTCAAATGTGACCTTAATAAATTCCTATAATTGGTTGGTACTTTTAAGGTCAAAAGTAGTTGTTCGAATAGTTGGTATAATAAAAACTTAAGTAATTCTTGATGATTAATTAAAATGTACTTTGCAAAAGTTTTTTTTTTCCCAAAAATTTAGGGAATAATAAAAAGATTAAGTACACATTTATATTGCTAAGATAAACTAAAAAATAGGAAGATATTCATATATTTGTAAGATATTGATCTATGATATAAACTTGAAGGATTTATCATCGAAATGAAGGCTTCTTTCTAGCCATTATATGATACATATTATATGGAATGAAATCAGATGAAAAAAATGTTGTTAAATTTATAATTTACTCATGTGGAAGAAATTAAATATAAGTTGACTGAAGGAAGTGAAGGTCAAATTGTATTTTTCATACATCATTGATCATCCCACTCAGCCCAATTACACGGATCTTTTCATCCGAGTCTACTACGAGGACAGATCATCTGCCACCATTTATGAGTAGAAACAGGTCAACTATATTTTATCGGGCCATCGTCTAGAAAGGCACGCGCCATTTGTCGAACAAATGGGCCTTTATAACCCATCAAAAGAAGTAAACAAAGCCCTAATTATAAATTTCTTGTAATTTGATAGGCATGCAACTTCAAAATCCCAACAAATTTCTTGCCAATGAATGGAATTTTAATTTGAATTCAGTTTGAATTTTAGAATTTTTAACTAATGAAAATATTTGATACATGAAATTCAATATAAAGATTTATAATTTAAAATAAATGGACCGAACATAGAATAAGCAATTCAATATGTTAAAACCTAATTCTGAGTTTTGATATTTTTTTATTTAATTAATGATTTTATGAATAATATTAATAAAAAATTTTAAATAAAATTTATGTAAATCGTGTAGGCATAATATCTATATCAATATCTGTATTATATTATTAATGTTAAGCCTTAGCCTAAAATAAACGGGGTATTAAGAAAAAAGAAAACAATATCGAATGTAATAATATATAATGATTTACCAAATGTTGAATGTAATAATGTATGATGGTTTACCATACCTATATGATGTGTTATAACCCAAAAATTCAACTTTTGGGCCATATGTGATAAAAAAATTTCAAAAACTCAAATTTGATGCAAATTAATTTGTAAGTATAGTATTTCTCACACAATTTTGAAAGAAAAAAGAAATAAAGAAAAACTATTAAAATAAATTGAATTTTTTTATTGAATTTTGAATATCCATATTAACTAACATATATTCTATACGACATTAGATCGGTATGATATAAATTTTAGCAATCAAATTTAGATTCGAACAACACTAATTTGATTCAAATTCAATTTATTGACAACCTTTTTGAACCTTAAGAAGGCTGGAGTGACCATGAGAATTGGGTTCTCGTGTTTGCCGGTCTGCTGCAGTCTGCAATGGTTTACCAACAAAAAAAGGTCTGGGCTTTAGAAATGAGTCAAGCCCACTACAGTGTTTTGCTAAATATTTATAATTCTAGAAACAATAGTTTTTTCCTATGAGAAATATTCTCAATAAATAGATTTTTGTTTTTCATTTGGACCGTCCTTACCTAAAATTAGATAATGTGCAGCAGTTTTCATTATAATTGAATATAATTCTATTACATTTTCTATTACCTAATATATTTTTCGAAAGGACTATTCTCTTCGATGAATAAAAAAAAAAAAACAAATATCCATAAATTTTCTGATACTGAATGTTACCATCACAGTTGTAATATTTTAATATCTTTATTTTTGTCACTTAAATTATATGGTAGTATGATTATAAGCTCGAACCTTTTTCCACAACACCAAATTTTTTTTAAGATGGCTTCTTTTCATACCTTATTTCAAGGGGAACATCTAAGTAGCTCTATTTGATTATATTCCTCCATTATTCCTATTCCAGTCATTATATCATCTTCAGTCTTTTTCTTTCTCATACAGTAAACAAAGCTTAGAAATTGTCGTATAATAAGTTAAAAATTGCAACAGAACAAGAAGATAAAATAAAGATCTGGTTGCATATATAATATGGCTAGCTAGCTAATCCAAATTGCAAGTTGCAATTTAAAATAATAATAAAGCAACTTGATCCAAAATCAAACCGTATCCCCAAAATCCACCCAACAAGGAAATTTTAGATAAGAGATAGGCCTACCGTCGATTCTGGTTAAATTATTCTGGTTACGTCTCCTAAACTTAATTATGTTATAAAGACCTAAGACATTTTGTGTTATTCAAAAATCATTAAATAAAAAGAGTTACATAACCAACTAATTTTAACGCTGCTCATGTTGATGCCAACGTACCTGAATTAGCACCAATGCAATTACACTAAAAACATTATTCTTTCGACCCTCTTCCTTCAAAAAAATACATTAGGAGGGTGTTAGAATTTTTCTCAAATAAAATCCAGTCATTCATTAAGTTAGTAAGAAAAGTGTTCAGAATTTTTCTAACTAAAATCTTTTAATATTTAAATTTTTTTAATAAAAATCTTTCAATATTTAAATTAGAATCGAATTTATAGTACTAGCTAGAATAAAAAATTTATAGAAAAGCAATTACGAAAAGGACCTAAAATTAGGGTCTAGTAAAATACTTATAGACTAGTATGTCTGTCCAACTTGACATGTACAAGATCTACCTATGCGTTGTATCTTTTCTTAATATAAAAAATATTAATTACTTTATTAAATTTATCAAATTGAATTTTCAATTATTTTTCTAATTTTTTTAGTGATCTATAGCACCACTTGAAATATATAAATATTTGCATTTTTGCCTATCAAATATTGTTAGGTCGCATATATGCCAGTGCCAGCATATATGGCCAATAAAGAGGCCAATAAGAAAGTTTTGACAAATAATTTAATATTCAAATTAAATAGTAAAGCTTAAACAAGTTTAATTTCCTTCTAAAATATAAATAAGGAATTATATTAAAGCTTAACAGAAATTAAAGGAGGCTATCCTTGCCTAATCTGGTCGAGTGGTCAGTTGGCTAAATGGTGACATCCTTATATATATAAATGTAAAATTTGAAGTTCAACCTTAAGAAATCCTTAATGCACATGTGTGTATCAAATATATATAAAAAAAAGAAAGAAAGAAAAACCTTGCCTAACCCATAGTCCGCTCCAAAAATTAGCCAATTAAGCTCGACCTGTGTCTCCCATTGTCATGCACATGTGTCCCGAAGGTTTTGCCTAACCTATAGTCCACTCCAAAAATCAATCATCATCCTCATCCAAATCCTCATCTATGTTTCTTTGTAGGTGTTCATTAGCAGGTCTGGATAAGGATGGTGCAGGAGATACCATTGGCCGAGGTAAATTAGCGCTCGGTGTCATGAAGGAAAGATTTGTAGGCGGATAAAATGGTGATATATTAGGTTGAAATGATTATGATGGGTTATGCATATTTTGCTACATGAACATCTGTTGCATCATCAACTCCATATCCACAAATTTTTGTTTAAACATCATATTTTCTTCTTGACACATCGTTAATTCCGATCTCATCAATGCCATTTTTTCTTTTAATGTCTTCATTTGTTCACTTTCATGGGGCAGATTATTTGGAGGTCCTCCAGATGAGTGACCTAAGACAAATGAAGCCTCACTTCCAAGTCCATAAATTTTCCCCTTCTTCGATCCGCCTAGTGTATCTTTCCACATCTGCATAAAAAATATAACTACAAATTAATAACAATCAAATAATTCAATTAAAAATTAATATAAAATACACATTTATAACTTAGAACTTTCACATGAAGTTGAGATGACATGGGCACTGAAGAACTGTCAATACCATCACTTGAACTTTGACTAGAGAACTCTTCTAGTTGATTGTTGAACGTATTCTACAAATGAAGTACATAGAATGATTAACTTATATAAAAATTAAAACTTTCTATTTTATCAAGTAACATATATATGACATTTAAACTTTCTAACATAAAATTTATAATATTTAAATTTTCCTTGTTTTTATAAAATATACTACTTACATATGTATTCTGGACACATTCATTGACCTATATGCATTCACCTCTTTCATTTAATGTAGAATGTGTACACATAAATGATTCTGCAAGTCCAGGTGGGTGTCCAAGTTCTTTCTCCTACATCCAAACACATTTATCAAGAATCAATTATAATTAAAATTAAGTATTGATACCTTTATAAAGATTATCAATTTATCTTTGTGAGATAGGTGTGAGATGCATCCACCCTGATGAAGTGGAAATCCAACACCACCACAATTCGATCCCTGATTCGCTTTATTCTGAGTGCTCATTTTTTTGAATCCATCATTAGCCCATTCTTGAAGCAATCCATCCCACACTTCATCTCCCATCCAATTGGGCTTCTTTTGGGATTGACGTGCTAGGTGCAATTTATTTTCCAATATCTTCGAACCACGGTGCTCAAATATTTTGCGAATCAATGCACCCTCATGTTCATGCCATGTAAATTTTTTCTGAGACACATAAAAGAATTTAAAACATTTAGAGAACTCTTTCATTTTGATATGGACTTAAGACAAAAAATTTGACACATCAAATAATTCTTACCTCAAACTCCCCAAACCACATGGTTCTAACTTCATCTGGAATTTTTTTCCATGATCTCCAAGAATGTCGTAAGTACCTTTTAATAATATTACTTATTTCTTGTGCCCATGCCAACTCCTTAGAGAACTTGTTTCACAAAGATATTTTTACATCATATATTAAAATGATAAAATATAAATTAGTAGTATACATAACATTATAAATTACAATAATTAAAAGGATTAGAAAATACTACTCTCTCCCTGGGGGCTGAATAAATATCCTCTGAGTAACATCCGTACTCCCTATATCTGCAGATGCCGATGTAGATGGCATAGATGAGGGAGTGGGTACCGCATCTAGTGGAGAACTACCCGGCACCATACCTAGATAAGTGTGTGGAGGGATACATGACTCTGATGCAGCATTAGACGGAACAGCCTTGCCTTTTCCTTTTCTACTACTCAACATCTATAACAAATATTAATTATGTAAATTATTATAGATAAATAACATCAAACAAATTATTATAAATTATTATGTACATTTTTGACTATGGATAAATCAAATAGGGTAGCATTGATCAATATAATTGAGTAGAATGAACATTGCCGATCAATAAGTGAAAGCCACCATTCTTGGAAGTATAACTGTGTTTGGAATTGATAATATATATAGGACATCAATAATGAATTTTTTGATAAATGTACATTACATAACAATAAATTAAAAAACTAATCATCCTCATCGTCCTCCTCGTCCTCCTCATCCTCCTCATCCTTGTCCTTGTCCTCGTCCTCATTCTCTAACTCTTCATCATCACCTATCACTTAATTGTTTTCTAGATATATTTCTTCATAAGGTCCCTCAATATCAAGTAAGTTACCAATTGAATCGGTATCAACAACTGCATTGACTGTGGTAGGTGGTTCTTGTAAAGCTTCCTCTATAGTATTACATTTATCCACCCTACCTCTTGGTCTTATTTTGATCACAAACCTCCAATTGACTTTATCTCTTTTAGCACCAGGATAAGGAATATAATACACTTGGGATGCATGTTGAGCAATGATGAAAGGATCAAACTTTGGATATTTTTCATTTTTTTTATTTCAATGATATCATACTCTTTATTTATCCTAATTCTACAGTTAGACAATATATCAAACTAATGATAGTTAAAGAGGAAAAATTTCTTTTTAGGTACACCTGGATACTCTAGTAGGATTATTTCCTTCAATTTTTTATAAAATTCTAATAATCCTTCACCTTTGAGGCATACTCCAGAATTGCACGTCTTTTACTTTTTGCCAATGAATCTGTATGAAATACATATCCGTTAACAAAAAAACGACACCATGTCTTGACTTGTCTCATAGGACCCTACGCTATATCTTTCAAATATTGATTTTGTACCATATTTTTATATCGTGCACCTATAAATAATAGCAAAGAATTGAATAATTAATATAGTTTTTATTAGTTAACACAAAGAATTTTTTTTAAAGGTTTTTAATACTTGCATGTTTTTGGAACCAATCTACAAAATAATCCTCAACAGATTGCTCTACTTGAAGGTCGCTGATGAAGGGAAAACAATATCGAAGGTATGCTTTATACGTCCTAAAATATATTCAGCTTGAACATTAGTTTTATTTTTTCAATTCAAACTTATTAATTAAAAATGAATTTATATTGAATTGAAAGTAAGCAAACTCGAGAAAATGAGTGACTTCGTCACAAATTATAAGAACTTGCAATGAGGCAACTTTCAACTTAGCATCATTCAACCATCTCCTAGAACACTTACCAGCTGGGTGTCTAGTTTGATTAAAGTCTAACAGAGTGCGTGGTTATTGATCATGATGGCCCTCTTTTTCATTTCGTTTACTTCTCGTACTCCTTGATTGAATGTGAGACTCGAAGTAATACGATAAAAAATATGTTGATTCTTGGGCTACATATGCCTCATCTATAGATCCTCAACTTTAGCTCTATTTTTGACCATGCCTTTTAATTCATGTAAGAATCTGAAACATAGGAACATATATTTATAAATGTTTAATATGTACAGAATATTTATAGCATTTACACATTAGATTGATTATTTACCTCTCAAAAGAATACATCCATCTATATTGTACAGGCCCACAGACAAGTGCCTCATACGATAGGTGTACCATCAAGTGCTCCATTGAATCAAAAAAATAAGGTGGGAATATGCATTCCAACTTACACAAGACAACCAGGATGTTTTTTTCCAATTGCAATAAACTATCTACACATAATTCTATTGAGCACAATTCTCGAAAAAATTGACTTAATTCAGTTAAGGGCTTCCAAACATTTTGTGGTAGCAAACTGAAGGCACTTGGTAGCAACCATTGCATAAATACATGGCAATCATGACTCTTCAACCCACGTAATTTCAATTTTATTTTATCAACACATCTTGCCAAATTTGAAGCATACCCATATGGCATTTTAAGATCCTCTAGCTAATTACATTACTCCCGCCTTTGATCTACAGTTAAGGAGAAACAAGCTTTCGGTTTGATGTATTTCCCATTTGATAAAAGTCTCAAATGTAACCTTGGTCTCCTACAATATTCCTCCAAGTCAAGTCTTACCTTCTCATTGTCCTTAGTCTTACCTTCACATCTATCAAGGTGTTAAGCACACTTTCAAAGACATTCTTTTCGATATGCATAACATCCAAATTATGGAAAACCAAGTTATCTTTCCAATAAGGCAATTTCCAAAATATACTTTATTTTGTCCAATTATGTGATACACCATATCCAGGTAATTTACCAAAAGTTACTAGCAAGTCAGTGATTTTGGGAACATTATAAATCCTCTCCCATATTTGTTGACTGATCAATCTAGGAGGTGCTTCCAATCGTTCAATCTTTCCTTTATAAAATGCATCTCTATTCCTACTGAACATGTGATCTGTAGACAAAAACGGATGATGACAATCAAATCAAGACACCTTTCCACTATTCTTCAATCTAAATGTCTTAGTTCGCTCCATACAAATTGGACATGCTAATTTTGCTGCTGTCATCCAACCTGATAGCATCCCATAAGCAGGAAAATCATTGATTGTCCACATGAAAGCTGCTCTCAATTGAAAGTTCTACCTTTTAGAGATGTCATAAGTTTCTACGCCATCTTCCCATAACAATTTCAACTCATCAATTAACAGTTGTAAATAAACATCAATTCTACTCTTGGGATTATGTGGACCAGGTATTATGCAAGTCAAGAACATATAAGGAGTTGTCATACACAATTTGGGAGGTAAATTATATAGAGTTATAATAACCGGCCAACATGAATACGGTGTAGTAGATTGACTAAAGGGGTTAAATCCATCTGCACATAATCTAAGCCTAACATTTCTTGGCTTAGATGCAAATTTCGGATGAATTTCATCGAAATGCTTCCAAGCAAACCCATCAGAAGGATGACATAAAATACCATAATTTTTTTCTTTTTCAAAGTACCACCTCATATGCTTGGCTGATTTCAAAGATGCATATAATCTTTTGAGCCAAGGAATTAGGGGTATGTAATGCATACTTTTGTAAGGAATTTGCTTTCCCATTTCACGACCTCTTACAGCTGGTTTAAAATGGGGATAATTGCAAAACTTGCGTTCATTCAGATTAGCATCAATTGTATAAAACAATATACAACCATTAATACAACAATCGATCTTCATAGAACTTAACTCCAATTTTGAAACCAATTTCTTTGCTTGATAAAAGTTATTCAGGACATGATTTTTGCGGGATTTGAGGATTTAATAAGTTCTGCCATTCAATCAAAACAACTTTGAGACATATTGTAGTGAGATTTTAAGCACATCATTTGTAGAGTTATAGACAACTCACAATGAGTTTCACAACCTGACCACAACGGTTGTTGGACAACAACCAACATGTCATAAAAGGCTTGAGCATCTATGTTTGGATGTTCCTCTCTATTCGGATTAATGCCTTCCTCATGATTCATTTTAGTATGGCTACTAGTTCCCATAGCATCATAAACCAGATTTTCATACCTATTGTTCACGGCATCACCACAAAAATGAGCATTACTAGGAGCTTCCCTATGTACATTGAAATCTAAAGGTTCGGTCTCCCCATGTGCAGTCCAATACCAATAATTAGGTTGAAAACCATATTTTAACAAATGTACATGTGCTTCATCCGGTACCAAAATTTTTAGATTCTTAAATTTTGAACAAGGACACATTATTCCTCCATCCACCAAACATTGAGGTTGGATGGATGCATAGTCAATAAAATTTTTCACACCAACAACAAACTCTCTTGTATAATTTTTTTGATTCGGCAAGAGCCTATTATACATCCAACTCTTCTCAGCATAAATATCCATATTCTGTAAATGAGTAAATTCATTAAAAACGATCTCAATTTGAGCAATGCAAAAGTAATTTTATTATAAACATTTTGATTTTGATAAAACTATTTGATTATTTACTTTATTAATTTATGTTCATTAGAAAGTAATTGCTCACAGTATAATAAAATTGATTATTGATATTATTATTATAAATTATTATTAACAACAAATGAGAAGGCTCCACCCCTTCTCCCAACATCCTATCCTCCTTCCTAATTCCACTAATTCTAAACATTTCTAATGTATTGTACTATAAAAATATATAAAATTAAAACAAGATTTCCAAACTTACCTCTAAATGCTCCACCAAAGTCGATACTTACAAAAGATTTCCACTAAGTGAAGATAGCCTACATCATTAGGCACATGTTACAAACGCACATATTTATTAATAAATCATAATTCCACAAACTAAATGAAAACTTAAATATTGTATACAATTATTATTTAAGATAACTAACATGTAAATCAAGTTTTAACTAAAACATAATCAAATTTTAACTAATTGAGATAATTAACTAAAACATATTAATAAAAACTAAAACATAATTCGAATTTTAACTAATGGAAACAATTCACTAAAATATATTAATAATAACTAAAACACAATTACCTAATACATAATAGAAATAACTAAAACATAAATCAAATTTTAATTAATGGAGATAATTAACTAGCCAATAATGAAGGTAACTAAAACACAATTAAATATTAGCATAATTAAGAAAATTAACTCAGTTAATGGAAACAATACACAAGTACTGTACCTTCAAACCCGAAACAACAAGCCACACAACCATTTTAAATTTTTTTCAATTAAAACTAATTTTAAAAATAATTCAAAAAATAAAAAAAATCGAGATCTGGCCAACCGATAGCTGCCTGCCAACCAGCGGCCAGCTTCTAGCACCAGCAGCAGTGGCCGACCCACCATGTAAATAATAAAAATAAAAAAATAGGAAAGAAAGAGGAAGAAAATACAAAACCTTTAAGAGTGAGAGTTAGGAAAGAGTGGGGAAAATGGGGGAATTATGACATGTTATTCGAACTGAATTATTTTATTTTTTTCAATTTTTCCTATTTGTGACGGATTTTTATCTGTCGCAAAAGTTGCAACTTTTTAAAACAATTGCGACGGATAAAAATCCGTCACAAAATTCAACTTTTGAGACAGATTTTTTAGTCGCAAACGCAGAGTTTTGCGGCGGATAGTAATGCGTTGCAAAAGTTGTAACTTTTAAAAACATGCGACGGATAAACATCCGTTACAAAATTCAACTTTTGCGACGGAAAAATCCGTCTCAAAAGGCAAAATTTGCGACGGATATTCCGTTGCTAATATTTTTCCAATTTTTTATACAATTTGCAACAGAAAATTTTGTGACAGATTTTCCGTGGCAAGCGGCCATTTTTTCAGTAGTGAAAGAATAGGCAAATAAAACAAATAAAAAGTCTCTTTTACCTATTCATAGAAATCATACCAATATATTCCCACTAACAAGTGACAAGTTGTCCCTTTTTTCAATTTCTCAATTCGTAGTCATGTAATTCTAAATTTTCACAATTAGTAAGGGAGTTATAGTATTTTAAGTAAGAAAATTACAAATTCTCAATTTGATATTAAAATTAATAATAAGAAGGACTTAACAAAATTTATCTAAATGTCCCCCAAAACTTTGACATTTTGTTTGATTCAAGAATTTTGATAATGAATGAAAAAAGTTAGAATAAACAAAAATAAAATGAAAAATAAAAAGTTCAAATTTGTTCCAAAAAAATCAAAGAGAAAATAAACATGTCAGGAAAAAGAAAAAAAAATCAAAGAAATACAATTTAAAGTTTGTTTGGTTCTCCAAGAAAAATAAGATGTGGTGAAGAATGAAAAAAAAGTCAAATGAGCTTTTATCTCATTTTTTATGAGGAAATTGAGTTTTCTCTAATTAAACGTGTTTTTTTCTCGAACTTAGTATTTTTCCTGGCAATCAAACAATTAAAATATTTTCTCTAATATTTTTTTTCCTATTCATTAGATAAACTTTGTAGCAAAAATAGTGTAAAAGTAACACTTATTTTGGTTATTCGCTTTCACATCATGCTAAATTTATTTTCTATTATTTAATTCTATTTTAAAACAAATATCAGTGTACTTGACTTCCAAATAGAACAAGTCATTGGGATTTATTAATTTTGTCATTAGTTAGGTACTAGTATGCTTTCTTTTCTTTTTCAATTTTTCTAATATATACATAAATATATATATGTATGTATGTATGTATGTATGTATGTATGTATGTATGCATGCATTCATGTATGTATGTATTGCACATAATTCAAACACATGTTTGACATTGCAATAATATCGATTGAAAATTAAATAAAAGATAAAAATTGATATTGTATCAGCATGACCATCAAGCATGCTCGACACATACATATATAAGACAACATTATTTTTTGAAATTTTACAAACTTTATGGCTAATAAACAATCACAAAATAACAAATTTTTAACTAGCGAATGAAGTCGGTGAAGAACATTGCAACAATCATGGTGTTCTAATGATCAGACAATTTTAAATATTGAATAATTAAGTCCAATATTTATTTTCATTAGAGATATATTTATATAATGACAAAGTTTCTTTTCATTTTAATTAGTCATATATTTGAATTCAACATATGTTTATTTTTTCAAAACTTTATTGTGTTAATTATTTTGATGTATATTTCGATACGTACTTTTTTTTTCTATACATAATTAATTTTATATGAATTAATTATGTACACCATTGTAATATAATAGTCAAGTAGGCACCATGCCATATTCTAACTAGAATTTTAAAATTCAGTGTGTTGCTGTGTTTGCATTACTGTATTAATGTTCTTGCATTATAGGTCAAAAATAATTATGGAATAGAGTTAAACTAAACTATCATTTTTACATATTTTTTTAGGGGACCAATGGGATAGATAACTTTATAAAAAGCAAACATGAGCAACATATTGATCCAGTGAAACACAAAATCATGAATGAGTATAGAAATAGAACATCTTTCAAAGGATTACAATGAAGGAAGAAAAAGCAAAAACATATACCCCCAACACCCCCGCCCCCCAACCCCCAAAAAAAAGAGAAAAAGAAACATAATGTAGAAGAGTTCAAGAATTTTGGGAATACTAGCTGAAAATTATAGTAACATCTCCCATTAAATGTTTCCATTGGGCAGCCTTTTCTCTACTGACTTACAACAAGGCCTTCTCCTTGCAGCATACATACACACACAAGAAAAATAGTCAAGAAGAATTAAGAAGACATAACAAAAATACAGAAGAACAAAAAATACAGAGCAAAAACGAGCAGCAATAAACACGACTTACGTCCACGAGTAGGAGAAGCAATTGTGATATGGCAGAATATGACATGAACTTTGGTACTAATAGATTTGCTTATATCTATGTGGAACAAGTAAATCTCTTAATGCCATTTCAAATGAACAACAATGCTTCAACAACACAAAAAATGAAAAATATAGAGATAAATGCTTCATATACTAGCTAATTCTTCCATGTTTTTATTTTTTTAAAGTCTGGTTGACATACAATTGAGTAAAGAAAGAGGTAAAGGACATTTCGTTTGGAAATACCTTTGAAATCAATGGCATTGTGTTTGATTCCTAGGGACTGGAACAATCAATCTCAATCAATCGGTCACATGAAGTTGAAGGTCCTCATTACCCAAGCTCTGTTGTTCTTCAAGTATTTCTTTTGCTGACTTGACAATAGATTTGTTGCAATCATGCAAATGAATTGAATGCAACGTCACTATTTCTTTAGATTCGGTATTCTTTCAACAACCTCCTCCGACCACCTAAAATTTTTTATGCTGGAAAGTGTCTGTAGGTTTTCCAGAACTATGGAATCTTTCCTGTCAATTTGATCTGCTATGCAATCAGGAAAAATAGCATCCTTGATCATAAGATGCCTAAGTTGTGGCAATTCCCAAACGTCAGATGGTAGAACTAATGGATGCCCATGTACAACAAGATCTAAAATCTGTAGATTGCAGAGTAGGTGTATAGAAGTAAATACAAAATCAGATGGCATCAAATCTGTGAAATGAAGGTACCGTGATTTAGCGGGTTGTTGAAATTCGTGAACCTCTGTTCCTGTCACTTGTTTTATAATTACCCTCACCACTGTCGCCAGTCTTATTCTATTACGCTGTGGATACATAATCCTGCAAGCGTCACACAGCAAACAACTGGAAAGTGGTGATGTTGGTTGTGAGGCGACATGGCCTTGAGGGATATATATCCTGGTGGATGTGTCTTGGTCGCTACAACATAGGAAGCAAATCTCTGGCCGATAAAAAGGATGCTTCAGTTGCGATTTTGGGTCACAATAAAAATGTTCTTTTTGAGACTCCTTAATGTATGAGTCCCTTAAAAGATTATGAATGCTGCGCGTTTTGATTTTTCCACTGTGCTTCCTTTTACCAATCAAAATCAGATTCCTATCAATAAGATCCATCAAGTATTTTTTGGCAACCTCTTCCAAGTTTTTATCCTTTTTTGGTTTTAAAAATCCCTCAGCAACCCACAATTTAATTAATTTGGAAACTTTGATCTCATCATTTGTAGGAAAACCTTGCATATAGAGGAAACATGGTTTAAGATGAAGAGGCAAGTGGTTGTAACTTAAAGATAATGTATTTAAGCAATGGTCATCGTCTCCTGAATTAGCAAATGAGCTAACATTTTTTGCAACAAATTCCCAATGCTCTTGTGTCGTGTTGGACTTTGAGAGAAGGCTATCGATCACGACAATTGCTAGAGGAAGTCCTCTGCAACTTTTTGTAATATTCTTTCCAATTTCCTCTAATTCAAGAGGGCAACTTTCTTGTGCAAATGCTTTTTCACAAAATAAATTCCAACTTTTATCTTCGTCCAAAAAATCTATCAAATAAGGGTTGTGAGAGCTTAAAGAAATAGCCACATTTGACAACCTAGTAGTCAATATAACTCGACTTACATTCATATTATTTGGAAAGAACATTCTTAAATCATCCCAAACTTTGGTATTCCACACATCATCCATAACAATTAAATACCTCCTACCTGATAAACTTTTGTATAATTGTTCTCCTAAGTCAGCTAAATCTTTGCCATTTTCTTTGTTTTTGAAATTTAGAAGGCCTAAAAGAATATCTTGCAATCTATATTCTTGATATATTGTAGAGATTTACGAATATGAAAATGGTGCACAATATCTGGATGGTCAAAAGTATTTCTGGCTAAAGTGGTCTTACCAATACCTCCCATACCAATGAGAGGGATGATTTGGAGATTAGATTTATATCCAATGAGCTCATCCATGATGCGAACCAAGTGCTCATCAAATCCCATCATAGTGCTCTTGCCACTGGAGGGCGGTGCTGATGAATTACCAGCTAGCGGAGAAAGCCAGGGCTGCTGTTCTTGGGTTCTGGCCCTTTCCTCTTTAACCAGCATCAGCTTTTGCTTGATAAAGTCAATTCTTTCCATTACTCTTTCTATATTTTTACAGAAGGATGTGAGGCTCCTACTGTGATCTGGAAATCCTTTACGGATTTGATCCACTACATGAGAGTCAATGGCGTCTTCTGCTTCATTAGCAACATTAGAGATTTGCCACGCCAAACCTTCTAATTCTTTGCTTTTTATTTGGAAATAAACTTCAAGAAAGTCTTGATTTCATAATTCTAGTTGTTGTGACTTGTGAAATTTAAAGCAGTAGTTCTTCATTTCATAATTCTATTCTATCTAACCAGGTGTGTAATTGTCATGTATTTTGATGCTTTAAAACAATAGCTCTTCATTGTCACCATTTAGTTACATGTCTTAGACACAATCTTGGTTTGAGTTTAGTTATGCTATGTTTGAGAGTTTAATACCATATTGATAAAGTTTCTATTTCTGAAAAAAATAATTGTTCGGATAGATTAAGTATATTAATAAATTTGCCTAATTTTACTATATGAATTGTCAAATTTGGAAACTCAAAAAAGTTTCTGCTTTTTGTGCTTAAATGTGAGATACTTGGATAACATATAATACCGAGATTTTACATTTTTGTTTGTAGGAACATGGTAGGTGATGGAGCTAACAAACGGAAGATGCCATTAGATCAACAAAAAAAATGAAGAAATGCTTCATCATGCCAATTTAGGCTTAAAATGGTAGCCCCCTATCCTATCACCACCATGCACAAAGGGGACAATATTGAGCATGGATTCGCCAGTCACTTCCACATCAATGTATAAGAACATGGACTATAAATGAACTAGTTTTAGGGATGCAACCAAAGCAGCTGATCTAATTGCTAAACAACAAAACAAATGTTCACCAATGAATGAAGATGTGAGTAAACCTTGTGAACTTTACATTATAAGCTTTAAAATATTTGGTATTTTAATAGCAAATGCTCAAACATGTTTGTGTTTCATGTTCTTTGTTTGAACGAGGTAAGAAACTAGAAGTTCTATTTATTTATTCTCTTTAAAGTTTGGTATTGTATTATATAATAATTTATTATGAAAATTTTAAACGATAATATACTTGATAATAGCAGGGAAAGAAGTTCAACTGTAGAACATTACTTTATAATATTGTGGATGCAAATAATGGGCTCACAATTGAACAAATAAAAGCAATCGAGAGCATGGGATTCAGGGCAATGACAAGGCCCAAGATAAAAAGTGTTGAAAGGAGTATAGTATTGTTGTTACTTGATTGTTTTGATGCAGAAAACTGATTTTGCATATTCGGGGTACTAAAATTACTATAACTCCTTGAGTAGTTCATAAGTGGAACACATCAACCAACTACAACATCTAATATTCATCTTAGTTTATATGTAGATTGGTTGACAAAAATGGAGTTCCAATGGATTTATCAGATCTATGTGATAAGCTTAAAATTGCACGTATTGTGGAACAGAGTTCAAAGTCATGTATATGGTATTACAATTTGGGAGTATTTTTTTCCAAGTTGCATGACCATAGTTAACTTGCAACACTTAGACATGCTGATTGGCTTGGAGAAAGTTCAATATTTTAATTAGGGCAAGCTAGTGCTAGACGAACTATGTAATGGAATTAGCAAGTGGAAACATGACAGCACAACTTATGTCAAGGATGTATATTACTTTTGGAGGTAATAATTTGTTAGTTGTATTTTTATATAAATGTATATGTATGTATAAAATTGTTTCCAATGAAGGTGTACATTTAACTTGCATATGTTAAATTTCGTTGTAGGTATTGTTCCTTTCATTATTAGATGAATGCAAACAAGTACTTGGATGGAAAAGAAAGCTACTAGCAGCACTTATAGAGCAATGGATGGAATGATGTGCAAGTCTAACAGTGTATTAAACGATTTCACGAAAATGACGGACTTTGGAATTCAAAAGTAAGATTTACAAGTTTGTTTATATTAAACATCTTATAATTATTTGCATGTCATAATATATTAAGGTTTGGACATGGTGCTACCAATGAAGGATCAAAATGCAAGACAAGGCATTGCAAGTGATAACATTAGAAATGCGACACAAGTGGATGCTCCAAATCCACCAAATAAAGAGTATTCCTATAGAGATACTACACCAAATGATTGGTGTAAGATAAATGGGCCTTCTAATAAATCTAATTAGAGAATACATATACCTACAATAGCTAGTCATGTTAATTGATGGAACCCAATGAGAATGTCATCCATGGTAGGATGATGAATGGCAAAACAAATAGGGTTGTCTCTTTTTCATTGGATCAAGTTGCAATGTTAAATAAGAGAATGACTACAATTTAAAAAGAATTTGGCCATTCAATGAGTTTTATGTATGGGACTCTGAGGTGTGATGCTATAAATGCTAGAATAGCTATAGAGTTAAGTGACACTATTCATGAATTGAAAATGTCATTAGTAAGCATGCAAAGTTTGATGAAGTCACCAGTTGCAAAAATAGCAACACACGCTTATACAAAACATTCTTTCCCATTATCTTCAGAACAAGGTGAACCTATGAACATAGGATATCAATCCCCTACATCTCAAACTAAACAATTTTCAAGTCCAAGGCCAAATAAAAAAGTTAGTTGCCAGAATATACTTGTACCTCATGCCTTGAACATTGGAGGCAACTGTTCAAAAGGTGGGATAAATAGAGTGGATGTACAAGATATTGCAAGTGATGATGATGAAATCAAAGCTAAAGTTATTATCCCATGCAATCCATTATCCAGTACCACAAAGGTGGCAAATTATTTGTTCAAGGAAAAAGAAGATGAATTGTAAGTCGTGTATGATGTCCATCATGTTCTAATCCTAATAATACATTCTTACTATTTTTGTATGCATTAGGGCACTACTAGTGGATTATGGTAACTGGCTGCTTTACCGTGCACAATTGACTACCTTGCAGAATGAAGATTGATTATAAGCTCTGTAAGTGCCAATACATACTTGTCAAATAAATATATTTATTCATTATCATTATTCAGTTATGCAATTATGGATGATATTTTTATGTTTTCAAAAGCATAACTAAATTAATTATTATTGTTATTTGTAGGTGATAGATTGTATCACATATAAGTGCACGTGTGATGCAAGAGATACTTCCCAATTCACTCCACACTAGTATTTTCCTATGATGTTTTTGGTATGTAATTTCTTTTATGTAATTAAACATTTATAAGCATTAATATGAAGGACATAAATATTTGTTAAATGATAATGCGGAATTTTGTAGAGTCTAGCAATGGATAATACTCACTCAAATGAAAAAATAAATAAAATTATTTTTGGCTCCCAAAAGAATTTCAGAGGTGATGTAGCATAGTGCAAGACAATAACAATTCCAATTAATGATGATCACGGACATTGGTTCATGTGTACTATCAATATAGAGATGAAAATAATTTTCATTGCCAATACGCTTTGCTCCAAAGATACAAATAAATATAGGAAGTTCCTCGTGAAAAAGTGGTAATATTAACATAATAGTATTATATATGTTCAAGAAGTACATTAATGCAATCTCTTTAATTATCAGTTGTTTTGGAAAATGAAACAAATAGGAAACAAGGTTACAACAAGTGGCAAATACTTGGGATGTGGACCTTTCTGCAGGCAAAAGGACTGGGCTATTGCTTTTAGGATTGAATATTATGATTGGGTGCCAAAACAAAAAAGTAGGTGAATAAATAAATATGGCATGTGGAATATGAACTGAGATAATAATATGTTTAATTTTATGTAATCATGTTATTCATAATGTCTGACAACTATGATTGTGGATTGTATATGTCTCTTCATGATGTATCCTCATGGATGTCAAGCAACTCTAAAGAAGGTATTATTAGTTTCTTTATTTATCATATACATGTTCTAATACTCCAATTGGGGCTGTAAACGGATATTAAACAGTACGGATACACGGTATCCGTATTCATTTAAGTTTTATAATATCTGTATCCATATTCAACATATATTTTTTAATAATATCCAAATTCGAATCCGATGGATATCAATTAAATTCGGATATATCCGTATCCGATTATAATTTTGGAAACATCCATTTATAAATATCAAAATATCCATTTACAAATATTCGAATATCCGAATCCGTTAACTTATAATAAAATGCATATTTTTTCTAATAAATTTCATTAAAAAAAAGTTTACTACTTTATTTTAGAATTTAAAAATTAATTATTCTTGATTTAGTTAATTTTTCTAATTAATGATTGACTTTATGATTAACTAATATTAATCAAATGACACCAATATAAATTAATTTTATCATTCATGTATTAGTTTTTCAATTTTTTTCTTGATTTAGTAGTATTTAATTATCATTAATACAGTCTATCAATTCTTCATAATCCTTAACTACTAATTTTTTCTTATTAATTTTTAATTACTAATTTATACTTATATTCATTTATATATATTTATGAGATTTCATAGTGAAAAATGAAAAATTAATTTATTATGTATAATAATATATTATATGATAATTTTTTTAAATGTTATTTATATATTAAAATACATGAAAAATAAGAATATATTATCTATAATAATTTTTTAAATATTATTTATTGGATACATATTACGGATTTAATTAAATTATAGATAATGGAATATATAATAGTACGTCCAACGAATATATATTCGAAGCGGATATTAAACAGATCAGTAGGTAATTACCATATTTGTATATGTTTACAATCAAATATCTACTAATCGAATATAGATAGTATTCACTTTAAATGAATATGGATAATATTCCTTTTAAACGGATTTGGATGCGAATGATAAACGAATTTTTGAATATCCATTTACAGCCGTAACTTCAATCTATATTACAAGAGAATATTTCACTTCTTTTAACCAAGACCCCTCGATTGAGGTGAGAAAAAGAGTGGTGATTAAGTTATATAAATGCAAAGAAAATAAGGTGACTTGGGGGTAAGCAAGTTAAGTCTATTTATATGTGATA
>JACGDI010005865.1:54382-66692 GCA_014898725.1 Jacaranda copaia
TGAGCTCATTTTCAGATTCTACACTATGAACACTCCAAATCAACTCAAAGTCAATACTCATTCCATCAAGAAGCAACCATTCTGTCAAGCAATTCAAGAAACCCAACGAATATTCATCCAAATCCTACTCAAATACAATCACGTAGCAAGCTTAAACGAACCCCAAAAACCATTAAACCAAGTTCTCCCTCATTCAGCTTTCCCACTATGTTTTCATGTTCATCCAATTATAGTTTTTGACTCCAATATTCTGAAAATGTATCTCGTCTTTCAATTCCTTGCTTTGTACAAGGATGAATCGATTTGATCAAAAGCATAAGACCAATCTCATTGATAATGCAAGCCTTTTGAAATAATGCCAGATTGTGGAAATGGAATCTATGCGGGTGATTCAATTGCTTATTTCTCCACTCTTGACTGCACTCAATATAACTGTGTTTTTCTCCCCGAATTGAATTCTTGATCCTATAAACTCCAATATACATATAGTTTTTTTGTCTGCTCGTAGATAATGAAATGTACAACTAAAAACTGGACATGGAAAGAATTCCTTCTGTAACTGTCTGGTGTATCAGCTCAGCTTCTTGGCTCTTCAATAGCCTTCATGTTCTCTACATCAAAGCCTCTCGCAAACTAAAATAAGTTTCAAGCCACTGCATTGAATTCTTCTATGTCAAATATGAATGAATTGTTGGGATTGGTATATAAGGACATTAAGAGATTCTTACCTAGTGTACACAGACAGCAAAACGAAACACCTTGTAGAATCAAGTGTTCCTTGTTAGGTTCGTTCTCAGGTTTATTCATTGAATCAAGCTCTGATAACACACGTTTCATGCATTTTCTAGCTAGTTATACTAATGATAGCTTAATCTGCAAGCAGAGTATTATAACTTATTGCATTCTTAAATTATGTCTTTGCATGAATACTGTGAGATCAAAATTTGAAAGCTTACCTTTGCCAACTACTCTAGAATCAAGCAGACAGTCAACTGGGATGTCAGATTCCTTATACCTTGAAACTGCCATGTCCCTTGTTCGCAGAAGTGCATATACACTCTGCTCCACCCTGTGAAAAGAGTTCCATTCGAAAGCTCAAAATGCAATGTTTAAATAAGAGAAATAGCCAAATGCAGCGGGAGAAGGCCATTTAAACTGGTTTTCTATAAAATATAAGCATAGCAAACTCTTTTTATTGACATGGCTCTGCATAAGAACACTTACTTTTCGAGCAATTTGTACATCTTTTTTAGACTAGCTTCGTAAGGAAGACTTGGGTCATCTGTGAGTGATAACATTTGCTTCTTCAATTTCATTAGGTCCTGATATGTAAAGGCTGCCTCTCTTAATGCATGCACTTTCCCCTCTGACCTGTACAAATATATGAATTTATTTTTAACTAATTAGTTAGTATGTTTCTAAACCCTAACAAATTGGTTTCTCCAGCTTTCATTAGCTCTCAGTTAGTTAGCATTTATTTTCATTTTTTCTCTTTCCAGTTTTTATGTATAAATAACCCTTGCATGTACTGTTTTACATTTGACTAAATGAATTACATTTTTCTCTCCCCATTTCAACTCTCTGCCGCCACGAGTCTCCAACTTGTTGAACATGGTATCGAGGCTGCAATCCAGCGGCTCTGATTTTTCTTTCGATCTCTTTTTATATCAATCAATCGTCATTTGCCGATTCAGTCATCGGCAACAGAATTTCCACTCTTAGCTGAAACTGGTCTAGTTACAGACATACAAATGCAGCAGAATGAAGCGCTAAGAATGAGAGAAATTGAAAATGGTGATCCTCTTTTCCTTCAAGCCTCTGATCACCCTAGGATGGTGTTGGAGACAAATCCACTCAACAGAACCAACTACTTGCTGTGGAGCTGCTCCATGAGAATCATGCTAGGCGCGAAAGTTAAGCTTGGCTTCATAGACGGAAGATGTCCGATGTCGAAAGAAAACTCTGATGAGTATGAACACTGGATAAGAGTGGATTGCATAGTCATATCTTGAATCCTAAATTCTATATCTAAGGATATAGTCGACGAGTCCACGCCTTCCTCTATACTAGATCCTCCAAAGAACTATGGGATGAGATTGAGCAGCGATTTGGAGAGTGCAACGAGCCTTTTTTATATCAATTGCAGCGTGAGATCAGTTCCATCACGTAGGGAAGTTTTTCGGTAGTCCAGTATTACACGAAATTAAAGAAACTCTGGGATAAGTTTGCAGTTCTGGTTCCTACACCAGAATATACATGCAATGCTGCCAAGGCTATGGCAGATATTGGTTGCTTGAATCACCTAATGCAATTCCTCATGGGACTGAACGATAGCTATGATCATATTAGGAATCAGATATTGGTTGTGGATCTGTTTCCCACTGTAAATAAAGCCTAATCTATGGTCTTAAGAGTAGAGAAACAAAGAGAGTTGAACATCTCATTTTTGGAATCTGTGGAGAACTCAGCTATGCCGGTAAAAGGAAGTTCCTTATGAAAGAAGGATGATGGAAATAAACAATACAGTCGAAAAGAGTCAGGAAGGAAAACTGATAAACGCTGTAGTAACTGTGGGAGTGGCCATCTAAAGGAGAGTTGTTTCAAGCTTCATGGATATTCAGAGTGGTATAAAGAACTCAAGAAAAGAAAGGCACAGAACTACGGCCAACAAGCTGCCAATCATGTTGACACACCTTTAGAAATGCAAGAAAGCAAAGAGGTCCAAAGACACAATGACTGGAATACTACTTTAAATAACTTGGTGCAGCAAGAAGTCAGTAAGGCCATGAAAGGGAAGCAACACATGGAAGTGAATCAAGTCAATCTGGCTCAATATCGTGACTTTGCAGGTTTGAATTCTCACTATGCCTTAAATGCTTGTAGTCTGTTGGATAAAGAATCTTGGATAGTAGACACTGGGGCGTCAAGTCATATGTGTTCTAATATTAAACTCCTATCCAACCCTAGCCGTATAAACACTCCAACACCTGTTTACCTCCCAGATGGAACCATCAAGATGGTTCAACACATAGGCTTAGTTGAGCTAACAAACAAATTGAACCTGTAAGGCACACAACACATTCCAGACTTCAAATATAACCTGCTATCTGTGAATAAATTAGCCAATGACACTCACTTGAAATTCATCTTCTATCCAAATCATTTTGTCTTGCAGGACCTACTGAATAAAGAGGTATTAGCCATTGGGAAAGTCATAGGAAGACTGTATATCTTAGATAAAACTTGCTATCTAGCCAATAAGGTTGAGAATTCCAGTAAATGTTCCTCTTCCAGTTTGTTCACTCCTCAATGTAATAATGTCATTTCCAGTTTATCTCTTTGGCAAAGAAGGCTAGGCCATGCTTCCATGAATGTACTAAAGCATATCCCAAAAATTTTAAATAAAAATACTGATGATTGCTTACCTTTTCACATCTGCCATTTGTCTAAACAAACTAGATTGCCATTTTTTTCCAGTAGTAATAACACTAGCAAGCCTTTTGAACTTGTTCATATGGATATATGGGGACCATATAATAAATCCTCACTAACAGGAGCTCATTATGTTTTGACCATAGTTGATGACTACAGTAGAAGCTTATGGAACTTTCTTCTCAAAAACAAGTTTCAAACACATGAGATGATAGTTCACTTTTTAAGGATGATTGAAAACCAGTTTAATGCCAGAGTCATGAATATAGGAACTGATAATGGAATGGAGTTTGTAAATAATGAAACTTCAAAGCTGTTTAAGGAATGTGGAATTATACACCAAAGAACTTGTCCATACACACCCCAATAAAATGGTATAGTGGAAAGAAAGCATAGACATCTCTTAGAGATTGCTAGGTCCCTCATGTTTCAATCAAGACTTCCACCAAAATTTTGACGAGAATCTATACTAATGGCAACTCATCTTATAAACAGGTTGTCAACCCCCTTGCTTAAATGGAAACCTCTTTTGAGATCCTTCATAATAAGAGCCCAGATTACAAATCTCTAAGGGTCTTTGGGTCATTATGTTATGCCACTAACACACACCCTCACAAGGATAAGTTTGATCCTAGGTCCAACAAATGCATTTTTTTAGGATACAATGAGGGATAGAAAACTTTTAAAGTGTATGATATTGATAATAACAAACTCTATTACTCCAGAGATATCATATTCCATAAGTCACACTTTTCTTTCCTTGATGCAAATCATGATCAAACTTCTGAACCTCCCATTCCCATTTCTGTCATGACTGAGACAAGTCACTGTACTGATTTTGATGAAAGAGCCTCTATCAATACTTATGATCAAAGTTCCACCTTGAATCAAAGCTACATTGATACCTAAAATCAATCCATTCAAAGTCAAACTAGCCTTAGAAAGAGCTCTAGAGTTAGAACTAAATCGGCCTGGCTAAGAGATTACGTGTCTACTATCACTTTCCCTAGAAGTAATACCACTTCAGAAACTGCAAACATAACTTACACACCTCAAACCTTCCCCTTTATCACTAAAGGCAACCTATCACAAAACTGTATGACTTTTTTAGCTAAAGTCTCTACTGTCAAGGAGCCTGAATCTTATGGACAAGCTTGCACCCAGGCAGAATGGGTTTCAGCCATGCAAAGGGAGATATAGACCCTCGAAACTAATAAAACTTGGAAGTTGTCTACTTTGCCTAAAGGGAAGAAAGCTATAGGATCCAGGTGGGTGTACAAAGTGAAGTTCAAACTTGATGGCTCTGTGGATAAGTACAAGGCTAGGTTAGTAGCTAAAGGATATAATCAGGTGGCTAGAATCGACTACATAGACAGCTTCTCTCCGATAGCCAAACTAGTTACAGTAAGGGTGTTCTTGGCTCTGGCCACAGCAAGGTCTTGGCCACTACATTAGCTGGATATAAACAATGCGTTCTTGCATGGCTATCTTCAAGAAGAAGTTTACATGACTCCCTCAGAGGGATACAGCAAAGCAAAGAAAGGGTAGGTTTGTAAGCTCCTGAGATCTCTCTATGGCCTAAAACAAGCATCTAGGCAATAGAACTTAGAGCTTACTTCACAATTACAGAATTTTGGATTCTAACAATCCATTCGTGATAATTACCTGTTCACAAGAAAAATTGACGCTACTTTTGTGGCATTTTTGGTGTATGTTGACGGTGTTTTACTAACTGGAGACAACGACAAATAGATCACATCTGTTAAACAATTTCTACATGATAAGTTCACAATCAATGACCTCAGTTCTGCAAGGTGTTTCCTTGGGGTGGAAATTGCACGATCAAAAAATGGGATATATCTCAACCAAAGGAAGTATATTTGGATATTCTTCAAGATACAGGTTTAATGGGATCTAAACCAGCAGCCACTCCTTTTCCAAAGAACATGAAACTCACACAGGAGGGTGTTCCATATTTAGATCATGCTAGGTACAGAAGATTCGTTGGGCAACTTCTGTATCTAAACCTAACTAGATCAGACATCTCATATAGCATTCAACTACTCAGCCAATATGTCAACACACCTACTGAAGATCACTGGAAAGCAGCCACTCATGTGCTACACTACTTGAAGAGTTGCCCATCCAAAGGATTGTTCTTCCCAACAAATAACACCTTGCAGCTAACTGCTTACTGTGACGCTGATTGGGCCTTTTGCATCAGTACTACAAAATCACTCACCAAATACTACATTTTTCTGGGCGACTATCTAATCTCTGGAAAACAAAAAAAAAATCTACCGTGTCTCGATCATCTGCCGAAGCCGAATACTAAAGTATGGCATCTACCGTATGCGAACTTCAATGGATTTCCTACCTGCTTATAGATTTTCATCTCAAAATCACTCTCCCAGTTCCACTATTTTGTGACAACAAAGCGGCAATACATATAACTGAAAACCCGGTCTTCCACGAGAGAACATAAAACCTTGACATCGAATGCCACCTAGTACGAGATCAATTTAAATGGGGTTTTATAATTCCCAAGCACATCTGTAGCACCATTCAGCCTGCCGATATGTTCACCAAAAGTTTGTCTACTCCATCTTTTCAGTGTCTTTTGTCCAAGTTTGGCTTGTCTGATGTCCATCAAGCTCCAACTTGGGGGAGGATGTACAAATATATGTATTATTTTTAATTAATTAGTTACTTAGTTTGCTAATTAGTTAGTTTGTTTCTAAACCCTAACATATTAGTTTCTCCTGCTTTCATTAGTTCTCAGTTAGTTAGCATTTATTTTCATTTTTTCTCTTTCCACTCTTGTGTATAAACAACCCTTGCATGTATTGTTTTACGTTCAACTAAATGAATTACATTAATCGAAGTGCTTTAGGACAACTTATTCATCAACCTATTCTGCATTGAATCAACATAAAGTCACGTTTCAAACAGAGAATGTGCATGGAGGCGAAAATTGGAAATAAATAAATACTATACACCAAAAGTAAACACCCATTAGTAAGAATGAATACTCAGAACAATATCAGAAATATAATTAAATAGAGTTGTTAAATTTAGTAATCAAGAATTAGCCTTGCAGATGTCAAACCAAAATGTATGCTTCAATACATGACTCTTAAGGTAGATAGAATAGGACAATGCAAAACTACAACGTTTAGTCGAGGCAAAACCAATCCAAGAATGGCAAGTAAATATCATGGTAATTGATTATATAGAGCTTGTTGGCATTAGAGCATGTGAAAAGTTTACATGTTAGCTCAGATGACCAGGACCAATAAACAGAAACTTGCAATCAAAATTGCACATGATCACAGAACATAAACCATTAGACAGCATGAACCTAGGTCCTATGACTCAAAATGATCTGTTCGTAGACTACAATAATTTTAGGACCATGTAAGAAAAGTCTCATGAGCGATACTGATGGAGCTTTTTTTTTTCCCTTCATGTTTGACTTTGGTAATGTGAAGTACATGATACTATTCTGCATTATGATTTAAAACTACTATTTTTTTCACCGAAGGAAAAGTTACCTCTTGGACAGTCATGCCCTTGAGTTGGTCAACAATGTATTCTTCTTTGAGAGCTAATTCATAAAGTCACATCTTGGCTCTTTCATTGGAAAACAATCCATAAACCAAAGATGGAATGAAGTCACGTCCAGTTTCTGAATCAACAATTGGATCAAAACGATCTTGAAACACAAGTTAATAAACTGCAATGATCAAAACTTAGATTAAATGAAATATATGTATCAACAAAAATCTGCAAACTTTCAATCATAAAGCAAAAAAGTGTACTGATGCAAGCATGAGAAGCAATAATATCAAGCAAAATCAACTAAAATTGTTAACCAGAAAGTGCTAGCTAGAGAAGATCATATTGCTTTCAAACAACTATGACCACAAATATAACACTAAAGTTACCAGCCACATTTCTAATGTTTGACCATTTAGAAGCTTACAAAAACCAACCAATACTCATAAACAAAAACCCACAGGAAAACACTAAGAAGCCATTGAGGAAAAAATTAGTTTGCAGGCGAAAAATCTTAACCCAAAATAGCACAAAACTTTGTAGAGTCAAAGACTGCAGATTATAACAATATAATGGACAACATAAGTCTCTTTCTAGTAACATACATATAAAAACCATAAGAAATCTCTTTGATTTTCTTCTTTGCTTATTTAAAATATTTCTCTTTTCATATATGCTTTGCTATTAGCTATAGAACTATATGAGGAACGGCAAAAAGTGTGTGAAAAAAAAATAAATTAAATTTTGCTCATACAACAATGCCTAAAAAAGAGAACACGGTCTTTCTTCTCAAACGTCTAGAAAAAATAGAGCAGCAAACAAAAAGTTGTCCCAAACAAAGATATAACCCTATAGTTAGTGAATGCATGAGGAAAAATTGGTTCTACCCAAACCAAATCAAAACTACTCATAAAAAACAACTAAAAGAGTGAAAACATATTAACCATTTTTTTGTAAGAAATTGGGACAAACTCTTCCACAAAATGCAAGAAGAAATCTCAACCCAAAATAGAATACTTTCTAAAATCAAACATTGCAGATTATGAACAAAAATAAATAAACAACATAAGTATTTTCCAATTACATACACACAAAGAGCATCAAAAATAGGCAAAACAAGAAAAAAAGAAAAAGGGAAAAACAACTGACCGCCTTCAAGAGAAAGACAAACCGCATAAAGAGAAACCAAAGAAACTCACAACTAAAATGACCAAAACCCAACATTTTTCTTCTAAGAAAAAAAGATATATCCAAAAAAATGAGGATTCAGCAACAACTCCCCTGTATAGCAGAACGAAAACCATACCCATTACGTGTGAGCCATAGTTAGACAAAAATAAGGAAAACCACAAAATTTTTCGTCCTAATTGCACACCTACATAGTAATTTAGCAAAGATTCAATTTTTTCTCTGCCCATGCAGCCCTAACGCAAAGACCAACAACTCCCACAAAAATTAGCAACGTACAAACCCAAACGTGCTACAAAAGACCAAATTTCAATGCCCTCTCCTCTCTGTATCTATACACGAAGAGTAATGAAAAAAATACGACGTAGCCTCAAAAACACATGAAGAGAAGAAACACATTTTTTGTCTTAATATAACTACAAAAACAACATTTCTTCTGACCCTCCTATTTTAATCCCTATATTCCTTTGAATACAAATCCATTATCTAAGAGCACAAGTAGCCACAGCAGCGCATGAGCAAAACAACGTCATTTTGCAAACCAACCAACAAAAACAAAAAAAGTACAACACGCGCGGCATCGCTATTGCCACACGCATACACATATATAGATTAGAGTAATATATATGATGAATTATCATTTTCATGCATGAACCGAGGCCATTTTCCAATCTAGTTTTTATTCTACTCTTTGATAGGAACATCTCACATCTTTTAGTCCTCAATGAAAGAAAAGTTGGATGCTTTTCTTTTCTTTGCATAAATATTACAATTCCATTATTTAACACACAACTCAAGATCTCATATATCCATATCATAATTTGTTTCTCGACCTAACTGTAAACATATATCAGATATAGATTTCCAAGCATCCTAAAGATTAATTTCCTCAGCACTTTACTAGTGTTGCATAAGAATACAATACAAGGGCATGTCAAAGCCATAAAAAGAAGATTATATTTATCTTCCTAAACTCTGGTGAAGATACTAGAGTCTCATTTAATCATTTTAACTGTTGGCAATTGATTGAGCTCTCATACTTTAGACGTTTCTCCAACTAACTACAGTCTAATTGTAACATTTGTTTTATTATTACTTATTAGCAAGGACTATAATCTGATCATGCGATAAAGCAATGTCTACAGACCTATTTAATTGTAGACTGACCACCATAATTGTTTCTTTTATGATTTGGTCATGCATAATGCTAGGATTTTGCTTTGCCTTGTTGAGGATAACAGGTCAAATTCATGTTCATTTTTTACTTTTTCAAACTTTTGCAGTGTGTATTATGCAGTTCGGATTTATGTTAACTGCACCTAATGGTCCAAACAAAACCAAGTGCTCTTACTGCGCTTGTCTATCTCAGTCTATAAAAAATTTAAGGTCACTTTTGAAAGAACATGTAAGTATTTTTTTCTCCTTAAAATATGACAAGTTCATGGAAATTAACGTAACTATCAGTCATAAATCTCATTTACACGAGTTTGACCATACTGATGGATTCATGTTTCTTATAACTTGGATGAGCTTTTATGTTTCTTTACGAGTCTATGCATCTTGCCTCACTCTCTGTTAGTTAACAAACTAAAAGTTGCTTTGGCTTGGCGCAGGCAACGGAATTGGAAAAGAACCATGTGACAATGGGTGGCATTGCAGCAACTTTAAAACTTCAATTAGACTTCAATTCGATGGTGATTGGTAAAAGTGAGTTGGGGTTTTGATTAGTTGAGCTAAAAGGCATCTTTTGGTGGTGGTGTTGGCTATGTTCGGTAGAGGCGCACGGTGGCGGTGGCACAACAACGGCGATAAGATAGGTTCTTCATCTCAACACAACAATCATATGGGTGAAGTTGGTTTTTGGTTTCGACATCTCAATAAGAAGATTTGGGTAATGATTGGGAAATTGGGTTTAAGTTTTTGTACCATTAAATTCTTGTGATTCTTATATTATTGGAAGAATTGTTAAGAAATATGTATGGAATGATGGAAATAGACATGCATCGACTTTATACGAGATAGTGGACCCAGATTTGTATTATTATATGTTAAGTTTTGGTTAATTGTGTTAATTGGAGAATGAAAACCTTAATTTGAGAATTTTATGGATTTGAAGTCTAAGTAGCAATAATTTGGTTATTAAAGATGATTGGACTGTTAAATTGATTTGGCATAATATTGTGAGGTTAAATATGCAATTAAGTACCCCGATTGTATCTCTTTAACTGAAATTGATATGAACCCCGTAAATATTTCTATAATGACAGTGTAATTAGCACGTTCTATAACTATGTACCGATCAAACCCTAATTACCGTATTTACTGAATAATTATTAATTTTAGACTGTTAATAGTATATGTAGTGCCCCCTCTAAGGACAATACCTAAGATGAGGCACTACTCTGATTCAGATTTATTTCTCAGAGTACAGTTCAACAGTTGGCCCATTCATTCAACCCTCTTATAATGAATACTGATACCATTCCATCAATACCTAATAATCTACGAAACGAAAATACCAAAGAGTTCAAGGGACTAAGTCATATTATAGTCTCTGAAGGATTAAACCATCATTTCATCTTATACTACAAACTTCAAACAAAATAGATACATCACAAAGGTTATAAGATCAACCAAACAGTTACAAATGCCATACTTAATAACGGCTCCAGTCCTACTACAAAACAATTATATATATGTCATTCCATCTTGATGTCCACGAGAGTCCATCCTTGTCTGAAAGATTATGAAATATAGGGGGTAGGTCTAAAGACTTAGTGAGGGATAAGTAAAAGTAACAACAATGTTTACCGAGGAGAAACTTAACTCGATAAGAGATCATTTTCAGACTGAATATAACAGAATTCAAAAAAAATAGAAAGACAGTACCGAAAAGCAAACAGGAAACTCTCTTGCCTTGTTGCTCCAAGAACAGATTACAGGCAGACAGAATCATGTAAGCAAATCAAACCCAAAGCATATGCATTCCAAGAAAAACTGTAAGTTATGCATTGTAGATTCACCTTATACCAGACAGACAAAAAATTTACCTAAGTGTAACAACTTGGTATGTGGCAGATACCTATACGAACTGTATAGCACACTGCGGATACCTAGGGAGAAATCCCTAGCATATCGCCCATACCCAGGGGAAAATCCCTAGCGTACAATTGGCACCCGGGGGGAAATTCCTAGCGTACTGATGACATCCAGAGAAAAATCCCTAGCATACCCCTACATAACCAAACAGAACGCTCAGTATCGCCCTTGGCCCATACATCACCGTACAGATAACAGAATAACTGCTCGTATAGATGCCCAGGGGAAAATCCCAATCACACTGTCGATTTCCAAGTAACAGATTAGAACAGAACAAAATATTATGCCACCGAGGCAACAGAAAATAGTAAACAGAATAGATAAGCTAGCATGGCCAATGAATACAGAGCTGATAACAGATATGTCAATAAGGCAACAGATACAGTACAGACAGTACAGATACGAGATAGACATATAACAGACTTAGGCGCCAAAATAGACAGAAAAGAAAATTGACATTAGAGATAACCCTCATAGGGGAATTCGAAACACATAACAGATAACAGGTAGCAGATAGATTCCAAATACAAATTAGAATATGATTCAAAAATAGAGAAACCCATACAGAGGCTTACTCCAACCACATATAAGAAATATAATGCCAGATTGGCAGACCCTCACAGGGGTTTCCAACAATTTAGAATAGCATAACAAAGCAATACCCAGGTGGGAGACCCTCACCTCTTGCAGTCCCAGTAGTAATAGCCAAAAATCAATCTTACTACTTATTGGTGCCTAGCTCATTGTCACCTAATCAAGAAAATATGCCACGAGTTAAGCTTCTCCAGATTCAACATTCATGCATAAATTTCTAATCAAATTTCCATTCCAACACAATTTAACTTATAATGATTCCCGATATCAAAATTTATATTCAACTTATTATTAACCAACATATAATTTCAAATTCATATCTCCCATAACCCTATTCCTTGCATAGGAAAATAGTCATCAAAATACTTATATCAACTCAAAGGCACAACCCGGATAAAACTAACAACTATAAGCATGCATATATATACATATATATAAC